>OU015492.1:17871437-17881465 GCA_907164885.2 Dolomedes plantarius
TAGGGTGGAGCGCTCGTATAGGGAAAAAAATTTTCATTTCTAATAGTGATAAAAGTTTGACCTACCTATAGAGGAACAAAAAATGAATTACATTTTTTTTATTAATATTTTTCTTTTACCGGCGCATTTCCTTTGAAAATTTGCATTTTTGATGGCATACAGATGAAACTTGAATGAGGATATTGTTCTAAATTCTATATAAACTATTAGTTAATAAGAATAAAACGACTCACAAGGAACAAAAGATTACTAATTTAATAAAAAAAAGCTTCACTTAAAACATAAAACACATATAAAACTAGTCAAAGGATACTTTAAAATCACGTTTGGTTTCGAATTTGGGCATCAAATTTCTTGACTCAATTTTGGAATTCATGAGACCTTCTCTGGACTTTTTATCACATACCTGCATAGAAACCTCCGTTAGTGTCTTTACTGAACGTTCTACGGCTTGGGTATTACATGTAAATCTTAGAAAAGGTATCTTTTCACTTCCTTTTGTTTCCACCATCGAGAGCAAATCTTCATCCTTGACGCCTTTAAGAATGGGAGGTTGGAAATACTTTTGTTGCCAATCTATAAGGTCTGTGTAAGATTTGGCATTAAGATTTATTTTAGGGACCTCAAAAAACACGAGGAAACAGTCCATGATGAATCGCGTGTCATGCATTTAAGATTCTTTTAGCAGCAAGTTCACGAACGTGTTTTTCAGGATCTGAGAGCATCGATAATAGAACATTCTCAGGATGTGCAAAGAAACTGTTCCTCTGAATGACAGGATCGACTGCTTCTTTTAGTTGAGGTGGAAGGTATCGAGAATCTGAAACCAATTTCCAAAAATGTCTAGACCCATCTTTGCATGACGGATGCATTTTAATTTGGAACCAAACAGGCGCGTAAACTCTAACAACAAATGTGGCAAGTTGTTTAAGATTTTCAGACGGTTCTCTCGTCGAAATATAGCCTTAATATCCTGTTGGCTTTCGTTAACCAGCGAGCATGCGACATTTTCCCTGGAGCTCTGTTTGCTAGATCGGAATAACACTCGCCACTAATTACAGCTGATGCAATATCATACAAATAACGTAGATCATAACTTAGATCTCTGATGATATCCGACTGAATATCCGGCAACATGCTTTCTATCTTTTCATACTATACAACCTGATTGTTTTCACATTTTTCTAGTAATCTTCCAATAGTACCAGAATAGAAAGTAGGCGCAGTAGTTTCGCCATCTAAGTATGGAAACAGGTGTCTTAAATACAATTGATTCGTGTGTAAAAGGCATATGATCCATTGTAAAGGCTGATTCAAGCGTTTTTCTAACAACCGTATAACACCGCCTTTTTTTCCTGTATTTTTAACTGTTCCATAACATCCGATCGCTACAGTTTCTCTCATTGAAATATTTTTAGAAGACAGCAAGTCACATATAGCAAATTCTCTGCTTTTAGCTGTCCCAGTACTTGGGACAGCGTAGCCGACATAAACAGAGTCTGGTTCCTTGATAACTGAAATGTGTTCTTCTACCATCACTTGGCGGTATTTTTTGACACCCTTTTTCACTATCGTTAAAACTTTATCCTTTCTGCCGTCAAAGAATAAAGGTGGAACACTGAAAACTCGATGTTTAGCTAATATTTCTGTGCGTTCTTTTGCTCTCTCACGGCGCAATTTTGATCTGTCTATTATTTTGACACCTGATTTAATGTCATGAAGAACTGCAGGCGCGATTGCTGCACCACCTCTATCAGATAGGCCATATCGATCACATGTTTTTGACAAAGACGGCAAGCTGAGATTTGATTTTTTCTGGGACACTTTGAGCTTTGAAGAACACAGTTCTAAATTATCGCCTATATCAATTGTATCTTCTGACTCGACCGATGTAACAGAGCTTCGTGGAGAAAGTTCTGTATTCTTGCATTTCTCTGTATTTGTCACATAAGCATAATATAGTTCTAACTTTCTATTTCTACCAATTCGTTTTTGTTTTTTTTTTCGTTTGGGAAAAGTCTATACCACCAATAATCATTTTTCTTTCAATCCCCTGATCAGTCAAAAAAGTTTGTTCTTCTTTTGCTACTTTTGTTCCTTTTAGACACTTACATTGTAGAAAATCTTTGCACTTACAAGAACAGATATCAAATAGTTTGTTACTACGGGTATGGAAATCTTCTTTTTTATCGTCAGTCAATCGTTTACAAGATTTTATCAATTTTTTATATTTCGAATGGTAATCTTTTATCAACTGTATAATGCGGGTGTGGGATACGATTGGAAGTGAAGATTTTTGCCATATAGTTTCGATTCTCCCCGCAACAATTTCCACAATATGTAGAACAGCTGGCTCCCTTCGAGTATCCGATTTAAACTTTAGCTGAAATCTTACAAAATTATAAAATTTCATGACCTCCTTATACGTAGGTAACATGTTACCTTTCACCTCTCCAATGTTATCAAATTACAAGAACTAGAAGCTTTTCTTGTTTTATCAATATTCAACTCTGTAACAATTAGCAAACGAAACTCAAATTACGACTGAACTGTGAACAATAATCGTTGAAAATCACTGATTCTGACCAAAGAAGTGTGTATGGCGCGTGTGCTTGCACATGCGCACGGGCAGGAGTATTGACCGTCCAAGGACATTGACCCGAACACACATATATGATTGCAAAAAAAAAAAAAAACGCTCTTTGGCTACTTGATTGATTTTTGCGTTCTCGCTCTTTCGCGGTTACAAATGATATTGCAAAGAGAAATTGGATCAGATTTGGAGAAATTCAAATCAAATGCGCCGGTAGATAGACTCAAAATAAATTTAAAATAGTTTAGGATACGCTTTTTGAACGGTTGGGTCAAATTATTTTCGCTATTAGGAAAGAATTTGGCAAAATTGCATTTTTCGCTTCACCGTACTGCACAACTTGAAATGGGTTGAACTCCATATTACTTTGTGGAAAGCTGCTGCAGGCCGCAAGAAAATAAGATAGATGGGAAAGCAAAAATGATATTATCTAACAACAGCAAAAAATGATTATTTTAAAAATTAATAAATATCAAAATTCATTGCTTATATATTCCTTAAATCATAAATCTAAAAATAATATACCGTATTTTTTATACTTATAATATTATGCATCTCCACAAAAGGCTTCGTGGGTCACAGAGTGATTGCTGGCGGGCCGTATATTGTACAGACTTGTTCTATAGCATTTTCGGTATATTTAGTTCTTATGGCCTCTGGCTGTTCAACTTAAGTAGTTTCCTTATTACTTCAGAAAATATTTTCTACTAGCTGAGTGGCAACCCGATGTGTTGCATTTTCGATTTAAAATGAAATGGTTTTATTTCTTAAAGAATGAAAACTGTTTTATCACTTTTAAAAATACATTAGAATTTTTAAAAAACAAAATAATGATTTAAAATTATCTTTTTCAAATTGTGGTTTTTGGCTTTTGAAATAATTCTTTCAAATTTCCGTTTTCAAATTTTGCTTTTTAAACAAAGAAAGAAGCTCATTAAATTAGAAAAAAAATTCTAAAGGTTTTAACTTCTCCTTTCCTGAAACTAAAATTATTTCTCGTGCTTTAAAATTATTTCTGGATTTCAATTATTAAGTGACTCGTTCTCAACTAATAATTTTTCATTTTGGCAACATGGCCGAACGTAAATAGAAAATCTCATGGGTGAAAAAGTGCTTAAAAAATAGAAAGACAGTTCTCAGGAATTCAAAATTGGTGGCGGAAGAATCCTCATCAGTTGCTCATTAATTAGAAACAAATTTCACGAACTTGCTGGAATTATTAGTGAGTAAAATAATTACGAACTCCCCATTCAGTTACATTAAGATACTATGGCGATCAGCATGGGAAATTTCAAAAGAGAGTTTTGTAAGTACGCTTTTTTAGAATGATAACATTTATTTTATAAATTGTATTTGGTATATTTTGGAACCTGAACATCTAGCAAATGCCGATAAATAGTAAAATTGACATTAGTAGGTGCAGAAAACCGAAATATTTGTCCATTAAAATTGTCGATTTCGTGAAATTCGGAAAACTGCTTTGGGGAAAAAGCTTCGTTTTCAATGAAAAACATTTTTAACTTTATAAAAATGTGTATATCCTTAAAGATGAAGAGTTGAAAAACACATGGAAATAAAAAATTTGTCGATTGGTGGACGGAAAAGTTGAATTTGCATGCATGAAAATAGTGGAAATTTGCGAAACGGAAAGGTGGTGGCCCACCCGGAATGTCATCTGTTTCTGCTATCCGCTTCTTTTGAGTTCGGCGGTTTTAATTTAATAATTAAAAAAGTTTAAAGTTTTGAAAGTTGAGGGTGGCACCAGTGCACGCGTCTCGTCCGTCCGCGTCCATCGGTACCTGTCGCAATATCCTGCTATGCTCGGTTCGCGAGATTAGCCCGTCCCCGTGTCTGCTGACTAACAAACTAACATTTGTTTACCTTCAGCTGTCAATAGTAAGATGTAGAACTGGGATTGATACGTATAAAGATAGATTCAATTCAACTTTATAAAAAATGCCAGCAAAATTCTTAAGCGTGCCATCTCTAGCACGCATGTCAGAGTTTTGTCACATGCACCCTAGACAAGGGCGACTCCAGTCCAGAGATTTTTTTTTTCTTTGGGGGGGGGGGGGGGAACGTCGGCTTTAGGGTTATATATATATATATATATATATATATATATATATATATATATATATATATATATATATATATATATATATATATATATATATAATATATATATGTATATATAAAAACATCCTCTCATTTTAAAATTAAATTCATTCAGTATTAGGTCTACGATTATATAATTTTAGGCTAAGAAAAAAAAAAATCTGGGCTTTTTTTTTGGGGGGGGGGAGAGGGCAATTGTCCCTACTTCCCCCCACCCTTGGAGCCGCCATTGGCCCTAGACCGATTATTCTACGACTTCCCTCTGCTCCAATACGTTTGTTTGAGACTTGATAGAGCTATCAGCATATTTAGCTGCTGAATCCCTGCTGATGGGCGACCAAGGGCTTGACTCATCGTTTCTGCCTTTAAGGGGGTCCAGGGCACAAAATTGTTCGAATTTTCGAAAATTTTTTTATTGCATTTAAAATTTTTGTGTTTTTTTGCGCTTAAAATGACGTTTAAATCATGTTTCTATCTTAATTAGAACAAGAGAAATTATTATTTTTTTTTCAACATTCTGATAGTAGCCAATAGTTATTTAAACCTGTAAGTGCGTTTTTTCTGCATGATGGGTTTTTTCCCCATTTCTCGTCTTTAAATTGTTATAAGTCAAGAACCGTTAAAGATAAATGATTGAAACTTGTAACATGTCTTTTTTCAACTATTTTACTTTAATTTTGATTCAGCAAATTTGAAAAAAATATTTACTTGGAAAATATGATTTTTAAAAAATAAGTTACATAATTTTTTTTCGTAACTTTTAATCTAAAATTTTTAATTTTTTTAAAAATTAATATTTTAAAAATGGTGAATCAAAATTAAAATTTATATATTTCTGTTTAATTAAATGAAAAAATTTTGAAATTCGACAAATAATATTTCGAGTTATAACGATTTTAAATTACTTCACTTTTATTAAAACTTTTAAATTTTAAAATTTTTTAAAAACTTTTTGAGAAGTTTTATGGTGTGATTTTTTTACAAATTATATGGTTAACCATCAGAAAAAAATTCAAAATTTTAACTCAATAAATAAATTTTTTTTTCAAAATGTGCCCTGGACCCCCTTAAATGGCTCATCGTTTCAGTTAAACAGTCTCTTCCCTACCAAAGTTATGCATTACATATCGCAGAACGTTTTTTTTCGAGGCCTGAGTTAGAAAAGTTTAAGAAAAACACGTTGCAAAGGAAATGTTATTGATAAACTGAACTTAGCTAAAACTGCGTTTTAACTTAAAATAATACTATAATAGCTTAAATGCTTACCAGAGAAACGCTTGTTTCGTATAAATTTTGACTATTCGACATCCATTAAATTATGAATTTAAATTCAAACAAAAGTTCTCATTGAAAATCCTTTGTTTATAAACTGATTTGTTTAATTTTTCATACATTTAAGTAGTAAAATGACAAAAATTAAAGCTATTTAATTAAAACTGGTTCTTTATTTTTGCTGCATTTACATATTTCAAACACTTTACAGTTTACGTCAGATATTAAGTACGAATGCATATATTTATAAGTATGTAAGTGTATGCATGCATTTATTTATAAAGCAGATAAATATTACTTTTTAAATAAAGAATCAAATGGATTAAGTATAATAAAATCTATAGCTCCAGTAAATGAGGTCATAAATGATAATTACCAATTCGTAGTGAAGATGAGATATTTCACATTACACGCCTATGTATTGAAATTATTTACATCTTTTTTACAAAAAAATCCCGAGCCTTAGTTAGTCATTAATATGTGTATTATTTAATCTGAGAACTTCTTAATCTAGTCAGACTTAAAGGACAGGCCCAAAGCATGACTAAGTAAGTCTATGATATAAGTACATTTCTTTCATTATCTGAAAGTGAGATGTGACAGGACTTGCAGCTGGATAGATTAGGAATCGCATAGAAATTTCTTCTCTTTTCGTTGGTCAAGAAGCGAATATATTTATCTCCAGTACTACATTGGAATAATCTATCTAAACCAATTTTGTGGTTTATAGAAAATCAAAATAATACCGTAAATCCCCTAAGGGGATCAAAATTTTACATTTTCTTCAAGAGTTTTGAAATTCAAAAATGATATTGAAAATTGTAGCGAATGAATGCATAAGGCGAAAGGCTTTTCGCACAATTAGAAATTTTTCTCACAATTAGAGAATTCTCAAAATTAGAAAATTAGAATAAATTGTAATAAAAAATAGTCATTTTTAAGAAACTTATTATGAATGAGAAAAAAAATAAGTGGTTAAATATATCATTTCTTTGAAAGTACGGTTGCCTGGTTTTTTTTAGTCTGATTTAATATATAAAAACAGGTTTAGCTGACTGAATGGAATGCATAGTAAATTATAATAACTATAAAGTAAACGACACAAATTTGAAATTTGCTCATACCAGTGAACTATGAAAATTCATAAATGTTTACGAGAATTATATAAACATTTTTTTTTTGAGCAAGAAACTTCGGCTTGAAACATATAAAAAGTTTTACAACCCAAAATATATATATCCTATTTAATAAATTGAAGTATATCATACTAGGTAGCCCGTGTGACTCTTTCGCATGCGATTAAAATACGGTAAATAATTACAAGATAAAAAGAACTTTTTATATACCATGTTTTTAAATTTTCTGTTGAATCATACAAACTTGACAATTCTATGTATTAATAAATACTTTTTAAAATTTTTTTGATGAATTATCCCATCAACATGAAAGAAAATGAAGTTAATTAGAACTTGCGTTTAACTTTTCGTTCCCGTCCCGGTCGATAGATGGCTGCATCAGTCTACAAAACAAAATTAACTGAAAATGAATTGAATTCAGCTAAAAGATGGCTAAAAGTATTTAAAAATGCATTGTCATCGTGTTCTGAGCTATTCTAAAAGTTTCAAATGTCTAGCTAGTCGGGAAGTTAGTTAAAAATCGATTGCAAGATTTGTACTGGACAAACACACACACAAACAAACAAACAAGAAAGCAAGTTAATGAAAACATGGTAATTATATAGCGAGGTTGGTGTTTTGTAGTAGGCTGAAAGAAGAACTGGTACATTTGTAGCAATTGTTTATTTGTCAAATAACAATGGTGTGTAAGGATAATATAAAACCAATTGCAAAACGCCTCTGGCCACAATACTGGTGGTGAAGCATAAGGGTCTGTTCACATAGGAGTCTGATAGTGGAAGCGTTAAAGTATTGAAATATATTTAACCAATGACAAACCTCCAAACGATTAGCAACGAAATTTTTATCGCCTATGATTGGTTTATTTCTGTCTCAGCGCATCTTTCCTTTTACGCTTCAGCGAACGTACTCCTATGTGAACTGGTCCCAATTCAAAAATGGGGAACGTGAGATATGTACACGTGAAAACACATTTAAGCAATATTAAAAGCTAAATATGACACAAACTCGTGGAAAATGAAATAATTACATTACAAAACCTCTTTTCCCACTATTTGACTGGGTCGTTTCAACACATCCAGGGAAAATATGTTTAGAGCCAAAAGTCAATTTTTCACTTTAAGCGATTTTTAAACAAACAATACAATGTGTCATTCTGAATTAAAAATTCGTCAGAAGCGGAGAACTTAATCGTTAAAACGTTTATCTATCCTTATTTATCGATTTTGGTTAAGTATGAAGGGAGAGAAAGGGATCGTCACAAAAAATAAATCTTCTAGAAATAATATACATGGTTTTTCTATGCAAAAAGAATAATGTACACTTATGCGGATGTTGCCAATAAAGAAACTCATTAATGAAATCACGGAATAATAAAAACAAACGATTTTTAAATTTAAAGTTCAGTGCGATTGTTAATGGTAAAATAACAAAAGCTAGCGCGCGTGCCATCTAAGGGAAGAAAAATTGTTTATAATGTTTATACTTCGATTTTTAAACAAACAAGATGTATAATTCAAAATTAACAATTCGAACGAAGAGGAGATATTAATCTTTAAAATGGTACCTCATTTATCGATTTCGGTTAAGTATGAAGGGAGAAAAAGGGATAAAACAAAAAAGCACCTTTTAGAAATAATATACACGTAAATAGTTAATTAAAATTGATCAATATTTATGTGCTAAATAAGATGTCATATTCTTTATTCAGTATCCAATAAACCGGTTATAAAATTTGGATCATCAAATTTTTCTGACTGGATATGGTAAAAAAATATTAGTGAGTGAGACCGGGATAAAAGAAGAGCATACGTTAAAAATAGTACTTCTAGAAATCGGTGAAAAAGAATATTGTATGCTTGTTTACGGTACATTTTTAACCTCTGCCTGTGGCCATGTTTTAACGAGTCTGTGGGGATCTGCATTCCCCTATCTTTTTTAGATTTGCTGTCACATTATTGCTGCAGCGCAAATTGGCCATTATGGATTCTTAAAGTGGAGTTTATCACAGAAATAAACAGTTCGGGTTTGCGTAAGAGTTTGAAGTTGAAATAAATCCTTTGACAGCAAACGGAATAAAAAAAATTATTTCACAGGGACTTTATTTTTCTAGCGGATTAAAGTACGGTGACTTCTTGACTACTGAATATGCTAGTGAAGTGAGTTAGTCATAAATGCTGATATAAGTTTGTTGAATGCTGTTTTTCTATGCACATGACTATTGTGGCAGGGATCCAGACATCAACGGAATGGAGAGCGTATGATGTTACGACTCAAAACTCCGTCTGTAACTGTTTGTCCCTATAAACGGGGAATTTTGGTTTTACTCTCCTACGGGAGGGAAATACTGTATGTGTATGTCACGTGTCAAAACGAAAGTAACTTGTTGTCGCGTAGGAGAGCCGATTTTGCGCGGCTCTTAGAACCATGTGATGGCTCGACGTAGTCGAGTGGAAAAATCTGGGCGGCATAAATGAAAGGCCGTAATTAAATTTTGTAAGAATACTGTAACCGTGCTGTGATTATGAACTGTTAATAAATGTCAGTGTTTCGTAAGGAAACGGAGTTTCCTTACGAATTAATTTATGGAACATATGATATACTTTAGTGCTTGCAACTTGGTAGCTTTGGTAAACATGACGTCCGAATACAGAGCCAAATGTAAGCGCACTTTTAGAGTTGTTCTATTTGAATTTTCTAGAAGTAGCAATTTCTGGAAAGTTTTGCAATGTTATTAACCTAACCTATATATTTAAGATAATACAGCATAATATAGTTCAGTTTAGAGCTAATTTGGTGCTTGATGTTACGTCACGATATTGCTTTCTGAAGTTTAACCCTTTCAACGGCAGTGACGAAATATTAGGTCGAGCCCTGACTGTCTCATCCGGGCAGTGACGAAATATTAC
>OU015492.1:17881565-18096565 GCA_907164885.2 Dolomedes plantarius
CTCATAACAAGGGAGATACCTGGTTCCGAGGTTACCTGTACGTTGAACATTTTTGCTTTAATCACCACCCTGCAGGTCGGACTTGACCTGCAGAATTTTGTTACTCTTTCTCGACAGCATGTGTTTTGCTACATCTTGACGACATTTTGTATCATGCACCTGTCTTTGAATATAAGTTTGTCATATTAACAGTTGTCATTGTCATTGGTAAAATTATAATTTATCCTATTGTAGTTCTTGAAGTAATTGATTTAGACATTACCACGGCAAACCCATTTTCTCCAACAGAGTTGCGAAATCAATAGAAAGTATAACCAAACTTTACAAAATCCACAAATAAGAAAGGGTCTTCAAATCTCTATCCAAACACCTTGTAAAGGACGAAAATAGATAAAATTACCTTTCATACCGAAGATCTAGTGATTTGGTTCTGCCTTAAACTCAATAGACAGGAGTTCGATCCTGACTTCTGACAAACGGTCGTTACAGGCGTTCTAAACGTTGGGAGAATATTGGTGGATTATTAGAAAATAAACAAGAGTATTATTTGAGAAAAAGGAGGAAACAATATTCCTTTTCAATATTCTTGTTAATTAACGGTGCTGATGTGCCAGACCGTTAATTAACAAGAAAGAAAAACTTTCGATACACAGGTTATCATTATAACCAATTTGTTCAGTACTATTATCAGAACAAAATTTGCACAGATGCAATAATAAAAGAAGTTGTATAACACGAACAATAAAAAATTAATAGCAATTATTTATTTGGATTTTTGTCGATAAATACCAGATGTCTAAAATTTTATATTGCGCTCACATTTAGTCACTTGGAGCAAAACACTTGCTGTCCATTCGTTCCCGAAATTCTGTGTTATGAATCTCATTTCAGAAGGTAAAGATTCGCGTTCTTGTAGAAATGAACTTTCTATACGATCGTAGGGAGTTCATATAAGCAAGAGAATTTGTTTGGAACGTTGAAAGTGAAATTGTTTGGAATCTTCAGTACACTCTATATCAGGCCTGTACAATAGGGTGGAGCGCTCGTATAGGGAAAAAAATTTTCATTTCTAATAGTGATAAAAGTTTGACCTACCTATAGAGGAACAAAAAATGAATTACATTTTTTTATTTAATATTTTTCTTTTACCGGCGCATTTCCTTTGAAAATTTGCATTTTTGATGGCATACAGATGAAACTTGAATGAGGATATTGTTCTAAATTCTATATAAACTATTAGTTAATAAGAATAAAACGACTCACAAGGAACAAAAGATTACTAATTTAATAAAAAAAAGCTTCACTTAAAGCATAAAACACATATAAAACTAGTCAAAGGATACTTTAAAATCACGTTTGGTTTCGAATTTGGGCATCAAATTTCTTGACTCAATTTTGGAATTCATGAGACCTTCTCTGGACTTTTTATCACATACCTGCATAGAAACCTCCGTTAGTGTCTTTACTGAACGTTCTACGGCTTGGGTATTACATGTAAATCTTAGAAAAGGTATCTTTTCACTTCCTTTTCTTTCCACCATCGAGAGCAAATCTTCATCCTTGAAGCCTTTAAGAATGGGAGGTTGGAAATACTTTTGTTGCCAATCTATAAGGTCTGTGTAAGATTTGGCATTAAGATTTATTTTAGGGACCTCAAAAAACACGAGGAAACAGTCCATGATGAATCGCGTGTCATGCATTTAAGATTCTTTTAGCAGCAAGTTCACGAACGTGTTTTTCAGGATCTGAGAGCATCGATAATAGAACATTCTCAGGATGTGCAAAGAAACTGTTCCTCTGAATGACAGGATCGACTGCTTCTTTTAGTTGAGGTGGAAGGTATCGAGAATCTGAAACCAATTTCCAAAAATGTCTAGACCCATCTTTGCATGACGGATGCATTTTAATTTGGAACCAAACAGGCGCGTAAACTCTAACAACAAATGTGGCAAGTTGTTTAAGATTTTCAGACGGTTCTCTCGTCGAAATATAGCCTTAATATCCTGTTGGCTTTCGTTAACCAGCGAGCATGCGACATTTTCCCTGGAGCTCTGTTTGCTAGATCGGAATAACACTCGCCACTAATTACAGCTGATGCAATATCATACAAATAACGTAGATCATAACTTAGATCTCTGATGATATCCGACTGAATATCCGGCAACATGCTTTCTATCTTTTCATACTATACAACCTGATTGTTTTCACATTTTTCTAGTAATCTTCCAATAGTACCAGAATAGAAAGTAGGCCCAGTAGTTTCGCCATCTAAGTATGGAAACAGGTGTCTTAAATACAATTGATTCGTGTGTAAAAGGCATATGATCCATTGTAAAGGCTGATTCAAGCGTTTTTCTAACAACCGTATGACACCGCCTTTTTTTCCTGTATTTTTAACTGTTCCATAACATCCGATCGCTACAGTTTCTCTCATTGAAATATTTTTAGAAGACAGCAAGTCACATATAGCAAATTCTCTGCTTTTAGCTGTCCCAGTACTTGAGACAGCGTAGCCGACATAAACAGAGTCTGGTTCCTTGATAACTGAAATGTGTTCTTCTACCATCACTTGGCGGTATTTTTTTTTTTTTGACACCCTTTTTCACTATCGTTAAAACTTTATCCTTTCTGCCGTCAAAGAATAAAGGTGGAACACTGAAAACTCGATGTTTAGCTAATATTTCTGTGCGTTCTTTTGCTCTCTCACGGCGCAATTTTGATCTGTCTATTATTTTGACACCTGATTTAATGTCATGAAGAACTGCAGACGCGATTGCTGCACCACCTCTATCAGATAGGCCATATCGATCACATGTTTTTGACAAAGACGGCAAGCTGAGATTTGATTTTTTCTGGGACACTTTGAGCTTTGAAGAACACAGTTCTAAATTATCGCCTATATCAATTGTATCTTCTGACTCGACCGATGTAACAGAGCTTCGTGGAGAAAGTTCTGTATTCTTGCATTTCTCTGTATTTGTCACATAAGCATAATATAGTTCTAACTTTATATTTCTACCAATTCGTTTTTGTTTTTTTTTTCGTTTGGGAAAAGTCTATACCACCAATAATCATTTTTCTTTCAATCCTCTGATCAGTCAAAAAAGTTTGTTCTTCTTTTGCTACTTTTGTTCCTTTTAGACACTTACATTGTAGAAAATCTTTGCACTTACAAGAACAGATATCAAATAGTTTGTTACTACGGGTATGGAAATCTTCTTTTTTATCGTCAGTCAATCGTTTACAAGATTTTATCAATTTTTTATATTTCGAATGGTAAGCTTTTATCAACTGTATAATGCGGGTGTGGGATACGATTGGAAGTGAAGATTTTTGCCATATAGTTTCGATTCTCCCCGCAACAATTTCCACAATATGTAGAACAGCTGGCTCCCTTCGAGTATCCGATTTAAACTTTAGCTGAAATCTTACAAAATTATAAAATTTCATGACCTCCTTATACGTAGGTAACATGTTACCTTTCACCTCTCCAATGTTATCAAAATTACAAGAACTAGAAGCTTTTCTTGTTTTATCAATATTCAACTCTGTAACAATTAGCAAACGAAACTCAAATTACGACTGAACTGTGAACAATAATCGTTGAAAATCACTGATTCTGACCAAAGAAGTGTGTATGGCGCGTGTGCTTGCACATGCGCACGGGCAGGAGTATTGACCGTCCAAGGACATTGACCCGAACACACATATATGATTGCAAAAAAAAAAAAAAAACGCTCTTTGGCTACTTGATTGATTTTTGCGTTCTCGCTCTTTCGCGGTTACAAATGATATTGCAAAGAGAAATTGGATCAGATTTGGTGAAATTCAAATCAAATGCGCCGGTAGATAGACTCAAAATAAATTTAAAATAGTTTAGGATACGCTTTTTGAACGGTTGGGTCAAATTATTTTCGCTATTAGGAAAGAATTTGGCAAAATTGCATTTTTCGCTCCACCGTACTGCACAACTTGAAATGGGTTGAACTCCATATTACTTTGTGGAAAGCTGCTGCAGGCCGCAAGAAAATAAGATAGATGGGAAAGCAAAAATGATATTATCTAACAACAGCAAAAAATGATTATTTTAAAAATTAATAAATATCAAAATTCATTGCTTATATATTCCTTAAATCATAAATCTAAAAATAATATACCGTATTTTTTATACTTATAATATTATGCATCTCCACAAAAGGCTTCGTGGGTCACAGAGTGATTGCTGGCGGGCCGTATATTGTACAGACTTGTTCTATAGCATTTTCGGTATATTTAGTTCTTATGGCCTCTGGCTGTTCAACTTAAGTAGTTTCCTTATTACTTCAGAAAATATTTTCTACTAGCTGAGTGGCAACCCGATGTGTTGCATTTTCGATTTAAAATGAAATGGTTTTATTTCTTAAAGAATGAAAACTGTTTTATCACTTTAAAAATACATTAGAATTTTAAAAAACAAAATAATGATTTAAAATTATCTTTTTCAAATTGTGGTTTTTGGCTTTTGAAATAATTCTTTCAAATTTTCGTTTTCAAATTTTGCTTTTTAAACAAAGAAAGAAGCTCATTAAATTAGAAAAAAAATTCTAAAGGTTTTAACTTCTCCTTTCCTGAAACTAAAATTATTTCTCGTGCTTTAAAATTATTCTGGATTTCAATTATTAAGTGACTCGTTCTCAACTAATAATTTTTCATTTTGGCAACATGGCCGAACGTAAATAGAAAATCTCATGGGTGAAAAAGTGCTTAAAAAATAGAAAGACAGTTCTCAGGAATTCAAAATTGGTGGCGGAAGAATCCTCATCAGTTGCTCATTAATTAGAAACAAATTTCACGAACTTGCTGGAATTATTAGTGAGTAAAATACTTACGAACTCCCCATTCAGTTACATTAAGATACTATGGCGATCAGCGTGGGAAATTTCAAAAGAGAGTTTTGTAAGTACGCTTTTTTAGAATGATAACATTTATTTTATAAATTGTATTTGGTATATTTTGGAAGCTGAACATCTAGCAAATACCGATAAATAGTAAAATTGACATTAGTAGGTGCAGAAAACCGAAATATTTGTCCATTAAAATTGTCGATTTCGTGAAATTCGGAAAACTGCTTTGGGGAAAAAGCTTCGTTTTCAATGAAAAACATTTTTAACTTTATAAAAATGTGTATATCCTTAAAGATGAAGAGTTGAAAAACACATGGAAATAAAAAATTTGTCGATTGGTGGACGGAAAAGTTGAATTTTGCATGCATGAAAATAGTGGAAATTTGCGAAACGGAAAGGTGGTGGCCCACCCGGAATGTCATCTGTTTCTGCTATCCGCTTCTTTTGAGTTCGGCGGTTTTAATTTAATAATTAAAAAGTTTAAAGTTTTGAAAGTTGAGGGTGGCACCAGTGCACGCGTCTCGTCCGTCCGCGTCCATCGGTACCTGTCGCAATATCCTGCTATGCTCGGTTCGCGAGATTAGCCCGTCCCCGTGTCTGCTGACTAACAAACTAACATTTGTTTACCTTCAGCTGTCAATAGTAAGATGTAGAACTGGGATGGATACGTATAAAGATAGATTCAATTCAACTTTATCAAAAATGCCAGCAAAATTCTTAAGCGTGCCATCTCTAGCACGCATGTCAGAGTTTTGTCACATGCACCCTAGACAAGGGCGACTCCAGTCCAGAGATTTTTTTTTTTTGGGGGGGGGAACGTCGGCATTTAGGGTTATATATATATATATATATATATATATATATATATATATATATATATATGTACATATAAAAACATCCTCTCATTTTAAAATTAAATTCATTCAGTATTAGGTCTAAGATTATATAATTTTAGGCTAAGAAAAAAAAAAAATCTGGGCTTTTTTTTTGGGGGGGGAGAGGGCAATTGTCCCTACTTCCCCCCACCCTTGGAGCCGCCATTGGCCCTAGGCCGATTATTGTACGACTTCCCTCTGCTCCAATACGTTTGTTTGAGACTTGATAGAGCTATCAGCATATTTAGCTGCTGAATCCCTGCTGATGGGCGACCAAGGGCTTGACTCATCGTTTCTGCCTTTAAGGGGGTCCAGGGCACAAAATTGTTCGAATTTTCGAAAATTTTTTTATTGCATTTAAAATTTTTGTGTTCTTTTGCGCTTAAAATGACGTTTAAATCATGTTTCTATCTTAATTAGAACAAGAGAAATTATTATATTTTTTTTCAACATTCTGATAGTAGCCAATAGTTATTTAAACCTGTAAGTGCGTTTTTCTGCATGATGGGTTTTTTCCCCATTTCTCGTCTTTAAATTGTTATAAGTCAAGAACCGTTAAAGATAAATGATTGAAACTTGTAACATGTCGTTTTCAACTATTTTACTTTAATTTTGATTCAGCAAATTTGAAAAAAATATTTACTTTGGAAAATATGATTTTTAAAAAATAAGTTACATAATTTTTTTCGTAACTTTTAATCTAAAAATTTTTAATTTTTTTAAAAATTAATATTTTAAAAAATGGTGAATCAAAATTAAAATTTATATATTTCTGTTTAATTAAATGAAAAAATTTTGAAATTCGACAAATAATATTTCGAGTTATAACGATTTTAAATTACTCCACTTTTATTAAAACTTTTAAATTTTAAAATTTTTTAAAAACTTTTTGAGAAGTTTTATGGTGTGATTTTTTTTACAAATTATATGGTTAACCATCAGAAAAAAATTCAAAATTTTAACTCAATAAATAAATTTTTTTTTCAAAATGTGCCCTGGGGCACATTTAAATGGCTCATCGTTTCAGTTAAACAGTCTCTTCCCTACCAAAGTTATGCATTACATATCGCAGAACGTTTTTTGTCGAGGCCTGAGTTAGAAAAGTTTAAGAAAAACACGTTGCAAAGGAAATGTTATTGATAAACTGAACTTAGCTAAAACTGCGTTTTAACTTAAAATAATACTATAATAGCTTAAATGCTTACCAGAGAAACGCTTGTTTCGTATAAATTTTGACTATTCGACATCCATTAAATTATGAATTTAAATTCAAACAAAAGTTCTCATTGAAAATCCTTTGTTTATAAACTGATTTGTTTAATTTTTCATACATTTAAGTAGTAAAATGACAAAAATTAAAGCTGTTTAATTAAAACTGGTTCTTTATTTTTGCTGCATTTACATATTTCAAACACTTTACAGTTTACGTCAGATATTAAGTACGAATGCATATATTTATAAGTATGTAAGTGTATGCATGCATTTATTTATAAAGCAGATAAATATTACTTTTTAAATAAAGAATCAAATGGATTAAGTATAATAAAATCTATAGCTCCAGTAAATGAGGTCATAAATGATAATTACCAATTCGTAGTGAAGATGAGATATTTCACATTACACGCCTATGTATTGAAATTATTTACATTTTTTTTGCAAAAAAACCCCGAGCCTTAGTTAGTCATTAATATGTGTATTATTTAATCTGAGAACTTCTTAATCTAGTCTGACTTAAAGGACAGGCCCAAAGCATGACTAAGTAAGTCTATGATATAAGTACATTTCTTTCATTATCTGAAAGTGAGATGTGACAGGACTTGCAGCTGGATAGATTAGGAATCGCATAGAAATTTCTTCTCTTTTCGTTGGTCAAGAAGCGAATATATTTATCTCCAGTACTACATTGGAATAATCTATCTAAACCAATTTTGTGGTTTATAGAAAATCAAAATAATACCGTAAATCCCCTAAGGGGATCAAAATTTTACATTTTCTTCAAGAGTTTTGAAATTCAAAAATGATATTGAAAATTGTAGCGAATGAATGCATAAGGCGAAAGGCTTTTCGCACAATTAGAAATTTTTCTCACAATTAGAGAATTCTCACAATTAGAAAATTAGAATAAATTGTAATAAAAAATAGTCCTTTTTAAGAAACTTATTATGAATGAGAAAAAAATAAGTGGTTAAATATATCATTTCTTTGAAAGTACGGTTGCCTGGTTTTTTTTAGTCTGATTTAATATATAAAAACAGGTTTAGCTGACTGAATGGAATGCATAGTAAATTATAATAACTATAAAGTAAACGACACAAATTTGAAATTTGCTCATACCAGTGAACTATGAAAATTCATAAATGTTTACGAGAATTATATAAACATTTTTTTTTTTGAGCAAGAAACTTCGGCTTGAAACATATAAAAAGTTTTACAACCCATAATATATATATCCTATTTAATAAATTGAAGTATATCATACTAGGTAGCCCGTGTGACTCTTTCGCATGCGATTAAAATACGGTAAATAATTACAAGATAAAAAGAACTTTTTATATACCATGTTTTTAAATTTTCTGTTGAATCATACAAACTTGACAATTCTATGTATTAATAAATACTTTTTAAAATTTTTTTGATGAATTATCCCATCAACATGAAAGAAAATGAAGTTAATTAGAATTTGCGTTTAACTTTTCGTTCCCGTCCCGGTCGATAGATGGCTGCATCAGTCTACAAAACAAAATTAACTGAAAATGAATTGAATTCAGCTAAAAGATGGCTAAAAGTATTTAAAAATGCATTGTCATCGTGTTCTGAGCTATTCTAAAAGTTTCAAATGTCTAGCTAGTCGGGAAGTTAGTTAAAAATCGATTGCAAGATTTGTACTGGACAAACACACACACAAACAAACAAACAAGAAAGCAAGTTAATGAAAACATGGTAATTATATAGCGAGGTTGGTGTTTTGTAGTAGGCTGAAAGAAGAACTGGTACATTTGTAGCAATTGTTTATTTGTCAAATAACAATGGTGTGTAAGGATAATATAAAACCAATTGCAAAACGCCTCTGGCCACAATACTGGTGGTGAAGCATAAGGGTCTGTTCACATAGGAGTCTGATAGTGGAAGCGTTAAAGTATTGAAATATATTTAACCAATGACAAACC
The DNA here is from genome assembly GCA_907164885.2 of Dolomedes plantarius. NCBI lineage: Eukaryota > Metazoa > Arthropoda > Arachnida > Araneae > Dolomedidae > Dolomedes > Dolomedes plantarius. The sequence goes on from OU015492.1 coordinate 17,890,491, forward strand.
TCCAAACGATTAGCAACGAAATTTTTATCGCCTATGATTGGTTTATTTCTGTCTCAGCGCATCTTTCCTTTTACGCTTCAGCGAACGTACTCCTATGTGAACTGGTCCCAATTCAAAACTGGGGAACGTGAGATATGTACACGTGAAAACACATTTAAGCAATATTAAAAGCTAAATATGACACAAACTCGTGGAAAATGAAATAATTACATTACAAAACCTCTTTTCCCACTATTTGACTGGGTCGTTTCAACACATCCAGGGAAAATATGTTTAGAGCCAAAAGTCAATTTTTCACTTTAAGCGATTTTTAAACAAACAATACAATGTGTCATTCTGAATTAAAAATTCGTCAGAAGCGGAGAACTTAATCGTTAAAATGTTTATCTATCCTTATTTATCGATTTTGGTTAAGTATGAAGGGAGAGAAAGGGATCGTCACAAAAAATAAATCTTCTAGAAATAATATACATGGTTTTTCTATGCAAAAAGAATAATGTACACTTATGCGGATGTTGCCAATAAAGAAACTCATTAATGAAATCACGGAATAATAAAAACAAACGATTTTTAAATTTAAAGTTCAGTGCGATTGTTAATGGTAAAATAACAAAAGCTAGCGCGCGTGCCATCTAAGGGAAGAAAAATTGTTTATATTGTTTATACTTCGATTTTTAAACAAACAAGATGTATAATTCAAAATTAACAATTCGAACGAAGAGGAGATATTAATCTTTAAAATGGTACCTCATTTATCGATTTGGGTTAAGTATGAAGGGAGAAAAAGGGATAAAACAAAAAAGAACCTTTTAGAAATAATATACACGTAAATAGTTAATTAAAATTGATCAATATTTATGTGCTAAATAAGATGTCATATTCTTTATTCAGTATCCAATAAACCGGTTATAAAATTTGGATCATCAAATTTTTCTGACTGGATATGGTAAAAAAATATTAGTGAGTGAGACCGGGATAAAAGAAGAGCATACGTTAAAAATAGTACTTCTAGAAATCGGTGAAAAAGAATATTGTATGCTTGTTTACGGTACATTTTTAACCTCTGCCTGTGGCCATGTTTTAACGAGTCTGTGGGGATCTGCATTCCCCTATCTTTTTTAGATTTGCTGTCACATTATTGCTGCAGCGCAAATTGGCCATTATGGATTCTTAAAGTGGAGTTTATCACAGAAATAAACAGTTCGGGTTTGCGTAAGAGTTTGAAGTTGAAAATAAATCCTTTGACAGCAAACGGAATAAAAAAAATTATTTCACAGGGACTTTATTTTTCTAGCGGATTAAAGTACGGTGACTTCTTGACTACTGAATATGCTAGTGAAGTGAGTTAGTTATAAATGCTGATATAAGTTTGTTGAATGCTGTTTTTCTATGCACATGACTATTGTGGCAGGGATCCAGACATCAACGGAATGGAGAGCGTATGATGTTACGACTCAAAACTCCGTCTGTAACTGTTTGTCCCTATAAACGGGGAATTTTGGTTTTACTCTCCTACGGGAGGGAAATACTGTATGTGTATGTCACGTGTCAAAACGAAAGTAACTTGTTGTCGCGTAGGAGAGCCGATTTTGCGCGGCTCTTAGAACCATGTGATGGCTCGACGTAGTCGAGTGGAAAAATCTGGGCGGCATAAATGAAAGGCCGTAATTAAATTTTGTAAGAATACTGTAACTGTGCTGTGAGTATGAACTGTTAATAAATGTCAGTGTTTCGTAAGGAAACGGAGTCAGATAATTAATTTATGGAACAACCTTTCTGGTGACACCGGAGCTGATGTGATATGTGAACCGGACTATATGGAACTGGACTAAACAATACTAATTTGGATTATTAGATTTTATGGATCTTGGAGGGACCTCTTGGAAGTGGAGGTAGGCCCTTTCTTATTTTTCCCTTCTAGTTAAGTATTTGAGAAGGGTTTGTTGTTAGTTGTTGTTTAGGATAGAAATTTCTAAAACGGAAAAGTGCAGATCGGAAACAAAACAGTATTAGATAGCGAAACTTAAGGGTTAAATAGTAAATCCTTGTTATAACTAGTGAGACTGGTTGAATTAAATTAATTCAATTATGGATATTCAAAGGCTTAAGGAAAAACGGAAGGGTTTAAGGAAGTTATTTACTAAACATTTGACAAAAATTAAAACTTCGATAGAAAAGGAAATAACGGCAGAATGTACAAGAGAGATGAAAATTGAGGAGCTATCAAGCTTAAGGGATCAGCTCATTGAAAAAAATGAATGAGTTGAATAAAATTGATGATGAGGTACAGTTAATAATTAAAATCGAAGATATAGAGAATGACTTATCAGTGAGCGAAGAATATAAATATAAGGGAACCGATTCAAAATCAAAATTAGAGATGTGTTTGGGATCTTTATATGGTAGACCGGGAAGTGTAGTGCAAGAAAACCAACCTGAGAATCAGTCTGAGAGTAATGTGGAAAACAGTGAAGGTTTCAGAACCGAAACGAAAAATGTCGTTAAACTCCCTAAGCTAGATATAACAAAGTTTTTTGGTGATTGCAGCCTTTGGCTTGATTTCTGGAATTCGTATGAAGTAGCTATACACAATAATAGCGCGCTAAGCTAAATCAAAAAGTTGACGTATTTGAAAACTTATTTAGGGGGTGTTGCTTTGAACGCCATTTCAGGATTTTCTCTTACAGAGCAAAATTATGACGCATCGGTTCAATTGTTGACCCTGAGGTTTGGAAGGCCAGAGGTCATTATTTCGTCACACATCCATAAACTTCTATTAATTGAACCCGTAAAATCTTGTTCGAATGTAGCAGGGCTACGAAAAATGTACGACGCAATAGAAGTACAAATTCGTTCGTTGCAGTCTTTAAATGTAGCAACAGGTACTTACGGTAATTTACTGTGCCCGGTAATATTGCAGAAATTACCCGAGGAGTTGAATTTGAACTATAATAGGACTTGTAAATCAAACGAATTGTTTGATATTTCAAAATTAATAGAATACATACGGAAGGAATTGGAAATAAGAGAAACGTCTATAATATTGGCAAACCCAAACCCACACAATACAAATGTAAATGATCCTTATCGAAATAAGGTGAATCAAAATTATCAAAATAAACATCAGTTAACTGTTAAGAGAAATGAGTACTCTAAATCTAGATCAACAGCCGCAGTTTTAGCTACTAAGGTTGAAGAAAATTTACCATCGTTTAATAAATATTCTAGCAGTAATGCAAGAACTTTTAACCAATACCGAAACAACTTTCCGTTTAGACAGAATACGGGAAATCAATGTATATTTTGTTCTGCCAATTCGCACATAACGCATGATTGTTTATTGGATGTTAATAATAGGAGAAAAGCGTTAATGGCCAAGGGATTGTGCTTTATTTGTTTCCAGAACCACTTGAGGAAATTTTGCAAAAGGGATCAGAAATGCAGAAACTGCAATTCTTTAGACCATAACTCGCTGATTTGCAGTGTTGAGAGAAATGAATTTAAAGCAAATGCGAAAGATATCCCATCACAGGCGGAAAGTTTACTCAGCTTAGTTTGTGATAAAAATCCAGCACCGCATGAATCGGTCTTATTACAAACGTTCACCGCCGCTGTCAATACAAGTCCTTTAAATAAAACGCAGATGGTTCATTGCATGATAGACGGTGGAAGCACCAAAACATTCGTGATTAGGGATGTTTGTGAACTATTGGGGTTAAAGGCCATAAGTAGAGAAGCACTTGTTATTTACACTTTTGGGGGTAGTCGAGCTGAGAAGAAAATTTATGATATCGTTGAACTGGAATTGTGTAATGTGAGTGATCCAAAGCGGAAAATCAAAATTAATGCAGTAGTTATTGATTCAATTACATTAGGACAAATTGAAATACCTTCTAAATGGATTCGGAATATGGCTTTGGAAAAGGGTATCGAGTTGGCAGATCAGGGTACATCCAGAAGTATACAAATTTTAATCGGGTCAGATTGTATTGGGGAAATTTTGGGTGAAACAAATATAAAAATTTCTAAAAGACTAGTGGCAACTGACACCATTTTTGGCTTCGTGATACAGGGAAGGGATGAAGGATATAATTTTCAGGAGGTGCTTGCTAACCATTTGACCGTTGCGAATGAAGAATTGGACTATGAAAGAGTTAAGCGTTTTTGGGAACTGGAAACAATTGGGATAAGTCCAGATAAGGAAATTTCTCGATCTGATAAGGAAATTTTAGATTCATTTGAGCAAAATGCCACGTACAAAAACAAACGATATGAAACTCGGTTATTATGGAAAGAAAAGGATAAAAATTTAGAGAGTAACTATGAAAACGCGAATCGTCGTTTGCACAGTTTGAGCAGAGTATTTGAAAGGAATCAAGAATTAGGTTTGAGATATAGTGAAATAATTAATGAACACTTAAAAGAAGGTATTGTGGAACCAGTAACGGTACATTTAAGGAAAACCGTCAATACAGGATACTTCATGCCACATCACGCAGTAGTGCGCGAGCAAAGGGACACTACAAAAGTCAGGATAGTTTTCGATGCATCTTCTAAGGGTAAGGATAAATTATCCCTAAACGATTGTTTGGATAGCGGACCCAATTTGAATCCCGACTTATTGAAAATCATTTTGAAGTTCAGATTAAATCCAATCGCTTTTTGCGCCGACATTCAGCGCGCGTTTCTGGAAGTAGGAATTGCCGAGGGGGATAGAGATTTTTTAAAGTTCCTGTGGATTAATGGGCAGGGGCCAAATCTCCATTTCGATCCTCCAAATTTCCAAGTGTTTCAGATTGCAAGAGTTCCTTTTGGGGTAAAGTGTTCACCGTTTTTACTAACTGCGACAGTGCGGCTTCACTTAAAGAAATATGAAGAATCCCACAGCGAATCTTGCGACATGTTGAAAGAGTTATATGTCGACGACTTAATATCAGGATCTACGGATATCGACCATGTTCTAAAACTGAGCAAAGAAATTATAGTTATTCTTGATCAAGCCAGTATGAATCTTCGTAGATGGATATCAAATTCCCCAGATCTCAATGAACTATGGAGGGAGAATGGCATCGACTGTCGTGAAATTTCAGAAGAGTCTGGCGTACCATTGAAGATTTTGGGTATTATTTGGGACAATGTAAATGACAAATTGAGAATTGACACTAGTCAGTTTAAGAAATTGAAAGGAGATAAGCCGATAACGAAACGTAATATTTTAGCAGCTTGTGGAATGTTATTTGACCCTATGGGTATAATGAACCCCTTTTCAGTACGACTCAAGATAATAGTCCAACTGTTGTGGGAAAGAGGCCTTCAATGCGATGAAGGTGTTCCTAGTGAAATTGAAGCAGAATTTCTGGAGTGGCTGAACGACGTTTAGAAGTTGAAATTCTTTGAGATACCCAGATTATATTTCAGTGAAATTTGCTGGGATTCTGTTGAAATACACATATTCTCAGATGACAGTCCCAAATGCTATGGATCGGTAGCATACTTTAGAATGAGAAGGTTAAATAGATACGTAACGTGTTTCATAATATCGAAGTCTCGTTTAGCGCCACTGAAGAAAATGACACTACCAAGACTCGAGTTAATGGGGACCCTACTATCAGCAAGACTGGGGTCATATTTACTGTCTACCTTTCCTATGGTAGAACCAAGGAATATATTTTACTGGACTGACTCCCAGATTTGTATTCATTGTATAAAAGGCGTTGCAGATGACTGGAAGATATTTGTGAGAAATCGCGTGGTAGAGATAAAGGAAAGAACTGATCCATCGAGATGGTAATTCTGGAATGGAAAATTCAATCCAGCCGATAAGCTCACTAGAGGAATAAGAGCACAAGCTCTAATCAATGATAAGGCTTGGATTTCAGGACCACCTTGGCTTGCTGAGTTAAATATTCCAAGTGAGGTAACAACGACGAGGGTCAGTTCAGATACTGAAGGTGTTGAGGAAGAGAAGCGAAAGGTCGTTGCGTTTCATATAAACTTCGAAACTGTTGAACCACTATTGGACCTTCACAAGTATAGTGACCTAGGAAAGGTCATAAGAATAAGTGCATATATCATGAGGTTTTTGAACAATTCTAAACCAAATTGTATAAAATCTACGGAGGCTTTAACAGCGCATGAACTCTCTATCACAGAGAACTATTGGCTTCGAATCGTGCAACGAAATAACTTTGGTAAAGAGTATAACCAATTAAAAACGAAAACCGCAATTGATTCTGACTCTAAGCTATATGGTTTAGATCCAATTTTGACCACTGATGGGTTAATAGATTTAAAGGGAAGATTGAAGACTTCTGATTTAGATATTCAATCTAAACATCCAATAATTCTTCCGAGCAAGACTAAATTTACTGAGCTTTTGATAATGAGAGAGCATAAGAACGTGCTTCATTCCGTGTTTCTGACACTCTCACACAGCTCAGAGAACGATTTTCGATAATTCGTGGCAGGCAAGCTGTAAAGTCCTGTTTAAACATGTGTTTACGATGCAGACGATTCAAGGCAAAACAAGGAAGGCAGGTAGTAGCTCCACTTCCTGCAACCAGAACTCAGGAATCCCAAACTTTTGAAGTCACTGCAATAGACTTTGCAGGACCCTTATATACAAAGGACAATTGCAAGGCTTACATCGCATTATTTACCTGCGCAGTCACTCGAGCTGTTCATTTGGAAGTTGTGTCCAGCTTAAGTAGTGAATATTTCCTACTAGCGTTTAGACGATTTGTTTCAAGGAGAGGTGTTTGTCGAATTATTAACTCGGACAATGCCTTGACTTTCAAAGGTCCTGACACCGAACTCAAGAAATTGTATACGAACATAAAGGACTCAGACATACAAAATTATTTTGGAAAAAAGGGGATTAAGTGGCAGTACATAGTAGAAAAGGCCGCTTGGTGGGGCGGATATTGGGAGCGGATGGTTCGTATGACAAAGGTTGTTTTAAGGAAAATTCTTGGGAGGGCTTTGGTAACTTTTGAAGAACTGCAAACAATACTTGCATAGATTGAATCCATTTTGAACTCTAGACCTCTTACTTATGTCTATAATGAACCCACGGAACCATCCCCTCTCACTCCAGCTCATTTCCTCATTGGAAGAAGAATAACTGCCTTACCTCCCCATATTGGCAAATCAATTTCTGGAAGTGTATCCAGCACTCATAAAGTATTAATTAAGAGATATTTATACCGTGAAAAGCTTTTAAATCAGTTTTGGAAACGATGGAAGGGGGAGTACCTTTTACAGTTAAGAAATGTAAATTTTATAAAACCAGTTAATGTAACTTGTCAATTTAATGTAGGTGACGTTGTCTTGATAGCCGATGATAAGATGCCACGGCAAATGTGGAGAATGGGAAGAGTAAATGAATTGCATTTTGGCAGAGACAAACAGGTAAGAGCTGTCACCCTGAAAACAGCTACAGGTCAAATTAAATGACCGATTCAGCTTCTGCATCATATGGAGATAGGTAAGCCGTGATCCAACTTTAATATTCAGGTTGTGATTTACCAGCCAGCTATCAAGTTATATTAATTGTTTCATTTAATAAGTGTTTTATTTTTGTTGTCATTAATATTGTTCTTTATTAATTTTGTAAAAATTGAGTGTAAAATTTTTTGATTTATTATGTTGTAAGAAATAATGAATGTCTTCATTGGGGGCGGAGGATGTTACGACTCAAAACTCCGTCTGTAACTGTTTGTCCCTATAAACGGGGAATTTTGGTTTTACTCTCCTACGGGAGGGAAATACTGTATGTGTATGTCACGTGTCAAAACGAAAGTAACTTGTTGTCGCGTAGGAGAGCCGATTTTGCGCGGCTCTTAGAACCATGTGATGGCTCGACGTAGTCGAGTGGAAAAATCTGGGCGGCATAAATGAAAGGCCGTAATTAAATTTTGTAAGAATACTGTAACTGTGCTGTGATTATGAACTGTTAATAAATGTCAGTGTTTCGTAAGGAAACGGAGTTTCCTTACGAATTAATTTATGGAACATATGATATACTTTAGTGCTTGCAACTTGGTAGCTTTGGTAAACATGACGTCCGAATACAGAGCCAAATGTAAGCGCACTTTTAGAGTTGTTCTATTTGAATTTTCTAGAAGTAGCAATTTCTGGAAAGTTTTGCAATGTTATTAACCTAACCTATATATTTAAGATAATACAGCATAATATAGTTCAGTTTAGAGCTAATTTGGTGCTTGATGTTACGTCACGATATTGCTTTCTGAAGTTTAACGCGATTTCTTATGCTGTCAGCTACTGTTGGTGTATTACAGGCTTTCCCAGAATGATCCGGAGTTAATAGTCTTGTTTCCGAAGTCTCCACAGCAAACGATGGCAAACGATCTAGAACATGTGGGTTCGCGTTCCATTGTTGGTATAGATGTTTGTAGCCGATCGGAACCGGCATTAAACTGTAAGTCCTGGTTTTAACATCCGCGTAACAAATGTTGACCGTAACCCGATAAACCAGCCAACCGGAATCGCTATGCGCTCGACGTTGTTGTTCAGTAACATAATAATTCAACAAGTGTCATATTTATATTGTTACGAGTTTGGGGCCAACTTGGCGTGTTATCGCCAGCATGCGATGTGTTGGAGTTCACGTTAATTAAAACAATGGTTTAGCACGTTCACGCGTCTACCATGGAGTAAGTAATAAATCCTGCTCTTGTTGGTCTATTGTTGGAAAATGGTTTGGTTGAGCGGTGTGGCAACACGGGTTTTGTTTCCTAGGTGAATAAGAGTATAGAATAAAAAGTCAGTTAAAAAGTTGGCTTGGATGCGATCGGTTGAGGTTTTTCAATCGGTGATGTTCTTCTTGCAAAAAGATTATTCTCGACTGGTATAAGACGATTTCCTTAGAGGAAAGGAAGTTGAGGTCGTATGCTACTTATTAATAACTGTTATATTGTGATTAATTTTTTATCTGAATTCCCTCCTTGTTAAGAAAAGTTCTTAGGTGCTAGAATTGTTCAGCTTCTAGCGAAGATTCAACGTTTTTTTTATGTTGTCTACTCTTCTGCAAGTTGTTAAAAGTGTACTGAAGATTTAATGTTTTATAAATTTCTATTTTTCAATTTGCGGTAACTGGCATATTTATTTCTGTATTTGAAATTCACTTTTTAAAATATCTTCCCGTCGCTCGGATTCGGCACAACTTTGGTGTCAGAAGTGGGATTATTTTAAGTGAATGCCAGTTACTCGAAAAATGGAAGAACAGTTTAAATTAATTTTAGATTCGATGGCGAAACTTGGGGAAACCCAGAATTTGCTCGCCAATCACTTAGAAGTAAAAATTGGCAAAGTTGGCGAAAGCCAAAATCATTTAGAATTAAAAATTGGCGAAAGCCAAAATCAGTTAGTAAAAATCGTCCCGCCCTGCCGTAAAAGTGTCTACCTACGACGGCAAAACGTCTTGCTAGGTGTTTAAAACACAGTTTAATATGGCGTCGACTGCCAATGGCTGGGATATTGCAATGCAATCTTGCCAATTGGATACTTCACTCCATGGCGAGGCTGCCGATGTTCTGCAAACCATCGCAGTAGAAAAACAAACTTTGAGGCCTTGTCGAGTGCTCTCGAAATGCGCTTTGGCGAGAAATGCCGTAAAGAGTATAGCCGCTTACAGCCGAAGTCCCGCCAACAGAAATCAACAGAGATACTTCAGGAACTCGCTTCGTCTATAGAGGGTTTATCTCAATTAGCTTTCCCGGAATGTCCGTCGGAAGTGAGGGATAACCTAGCATTGGAGTACTTCGTCGACGCCATACGCGATCCGGAGAGTCAACGGGCTATTAGAATGGCTGACATCAAAGACTTGAAGTCGGCATTGGTGTACGCAATGAAGTAGGAGTCCGCTCAGAGGACGACACGCCGTGACCGTCAACTAGTGAGAGGGGTAACCGCCTCAGAAAACGACCCAATAATCGCCCGTCTTGAAGAAATGGAAAAACGAATCGGCGTCTTGGAAGGGATGAATTCAAATATGCCGCCAAGAAGAAATCCATTGAAGTGCTGGACCTGCGGGCGCGAGGGGCATCTCAAAAGGAATTGCCTAGCTCTCCAAGCTGACTAATGAAGACGCCAAGGCCCAGGGAAATTAGTTCCCGGCCACTTGAATTGGCGAGGGCAGCCGGAGGAGGAGAAGCCCTCTTGCAATACACTGAATGTGTCGTCGATGCATCACGAAGAGAACAGGCCGTTTGTTGAAGGGTTCTTAATCGTTCAACCGTGTAGCATGTTAGTTGACACAAGAGGTAACGTGACCATTGTCAGGACGGATATAGCTCAATAGCTTGGCGAGAAGCTGCTTTTCACGCCGCCAAATATCACTTTGCAGACCATGACCAGGGATTAAATTAAGATGAATGGAAAAATTGCACTCCACACACGCGTCGGGAATAATAGTTATTGGCATACGGCATATGTTGCCAAAATTGTTGACCCGATTATTCTCGGGTTTGACTTTTTAACCAGAAATAATTTCATCATAGATTTCAAATCTAATTAAATCATAGCCACTCAAGATAGCACCATACCATCCACGCCGGACAATAGTAGAAGAGGTCTTTTAGCTGTCGCAACTCTTGTGGACCATTTGAAAGGTACGGTTTCCGTCAAGATTGCCGATGTCAGCGATAAAGCCAAGAAAATCCAGAAGAATGAAATGTTGCCAACTTATGCCTCGGTCACCGGAAAAAGTAGAAATCGGGACCTGCCAGTCGTCGAGCGCTCCAATTTGACCGCAGATGTATTGAAGAGTGCAGAACTGATTGATCACCGAAGAATGGAAACAGAAAAATTCATCAGTGAATTCCAGGCCGTGCTTGCTCGTGCCACAGATGTGGGCCGCACGAACTTGACGCAACACCGAATTGTAACGAAGAACCACATCCCGGTGAAGCAGCATCCCAGAAGGCGTCCTTTGATAAAGCAAGATCAACGTGGCAAGCGACAGAATGAAGAAGAGGTACGACGCGACAGCGACAGATCATCAGTTCCAGGAAGGAACCAAAGTTCGGCTGTGGAGTCCCGTTCGCCGGGAGGGTCTATCTCCCAAGCTATAGTTCCGCTGGAGAGGTCCAGTCGTAGTCTTCAAAGGAATCAACGACGTCGTTGTGTGGATTCGAGTTTCTGCAATCTGCAAAGCGAAGGTCGTACATTACAACCGGCTCGCTCCTTACCATGGGACGTGAGTAGTCCATGGGACCAAGTAGATCCAGGCTACCCAATTTTATCTTTTTACTAATGTTCCAACTGTTATTCTTATATGTTTATTTATTTAGTTTGTAATGATATATGTGCTATGTTTATTTATGTAGTAAAGTTGTATATTGTAGTAGATTTTAGGACCGTACTTGCTAGTGTAATGACTGTCCGGGACGTTCAGTCTTTTAGAGGAGAGGGCAATGTTACGAGTTTGGTGCTGAAATTGTTAAGCTTCCAGCGAAGATTCAATGCTTTTTATCTTGTCTACTCTTCTGCAAGTTGTTAAAAGTGTACGGAAGAGTTAATGTTTATAAATTTCTATTTTTCAATTTGCGGTAACTGGCATATTTATTTCGGTATTTGAAATTCACTTTTTAAAATATCTCCCCGTAGCTGGGATTTGGTACAATATGATATTCATAGCCTAATACAAAGGAATAGTTATGATAATATACTATTATTGTCATTGAAAATTGCATAATTATAAACATTCTATAATAAGACATCATAATTCAGTTATATGAAATGTATGGTTATTTTTTCCCAACAAATTTTAAGATTTATTTTGCTAAAATATGACTTAATATAAAGAACACCATGCCTATAAATTTTTTTTGTTCACTGTGAAATCATATTAAAAAGAACTGAAATTTAAAATTTGAAGTCTTTTATGTATTTTTTTTCCACATCTGATACACTGATTGCTTTATTTACATATCTTTTCCCTTTTTGGGTGCAGAAAAGATTTTATCTTAATTTCTCTTCGGTATTTATAAAAAATTTATATTTGGAATTTTTAATCACTTGAACCATATAAGCATTTGAGTGTCAAACGTGAGATAATCTGTGATGAGACAAACCCTTTTCAACTTGAAAGTATGTGGCGAAAAAAAAAATGCGCCTTAAGCACGTAGAGAATCAAATGGGGAAAAAATACGACTTAAACGCTTAGAGGGTTAAAAGGGGAAAAAATAATTTTTTTATAAGAGTAAATTTTGCTTTTGGGAAAATTTATACACTCTAAGGCCTTGTTCCCGTACTTTCCGGAGTGTCAGTTATAAAAATTTCATCCAATCATAGAGCTCCATTCAATCCGTTTATCATCGAAGCTGGAAAGTTCAACTCTGACGGATGCACAAAGACTACATGATATGCCAAACCAATCACAGGCCATGTCAACAATATCGGCACTTAGACACTAGACTACGTTTGAAAAGCAGTGCAAACAAGGCCTAAATCAATAATCCTCAAGGTATTTTATGGGAACGATGAACGATAAATTTTTTTAAACTTTATCACAGAGATAGAAGTGTTGTACACATATACATTTGACCATAAGCATATAAATTTCCTTAAATAAAATTTCCAATATTATTATGATTTTAAGATTTAAAAAAAAATTAAAATTTATAAACAAAATTTTAAAATGCTCCTTACGACTTAATTTTTGAGATATTTGCTCGATTTTGCATTTTAATCAGTTAAAACTGTATTACAAACAAATCTGGGCAACAATTATTTAATCCCTTCAATAGTTTTTTTTGAGATTTTTTTTCTGAATTTCATCAAAATTTTGCCTTCTAATAAGTTATGAATCAAATTTAATTACCTTAATGAAGCCGAATTGTAAAATGCATATCCAGTTTCTTTGTAAACAGCAACGGGATTATTCCTTATCAATTTCATGCATTTTGAACAAAAATTAAGTCGCATAGAGCATTTAAAAAATTTAAAAACCTTGGAAAATCTGTTTTGAGAAAAACAGATTTAAGGTTCAATATTACACCGACCTTTATTATTTACTTCGTAGAAGCTTCATGAAGGATATTTTACTGGAAAAAATTATTTTGGTACTATTATCCTACACACACACACACACACATATATATATATATATATATATATATATATATATATATATATATATATATATATATATATATATATATATATATATATATTTATTTATTTATATATTTATATATTTATTTATTTATTTATAGTAACACAATATTACAATAAAAAAGATTTTCTCAAATAAATTTTACGGTCCCCTTAAGCAAAATAAAAGAAATATAGATTACATCACAAACTTTCATGGTGAATTTCAAACAGATAGGAATTTTAAATATATCTGTTTAACAATGGTAAATCAAGAAAAGTTCCCTTCCAAAATAACTCAAAGAACGGTCTTACACATGAACAGTTTCACAGAATAACGTTGCATTTGGCAATGATTTAAGTAATACGGTTTGTATTTTTAATCCCAAAAGAACTTATGAAAAGAATATAAATATAATCTATTCAAATTTTGTGTGACCGGAACCCCACAAGTTATAATGATATATTATTAGAGTGCGTTTCGTGTAATGAAATAAACTTCAAAGAAAGTTCTAAATCAAGCAACATTTTTTTTGCATAAATCAAGCCCTTTTTCTTATTTGCGTGACGCATTTACACGTTGTGTATTTGATTTGATTTGATCATTCTCTAAACTTATTCGTAAGACGTGAAAAATTTAAAATTCAAATATCTCGTGTTTAACACTTCCATATGGTAATACTCCCCGAAATTCCGCGTTTTTATTAAAAAAAAGACTTTTCTGATTACTTTAAGCTGGAAAATATTTCTTTTCGTTTTCTCAGCGAGTGTTCTGGCAAAGTTTGCCTAAGTAAAAGACCCACGCAAAAACATGCACGCGACAAGAGAAATAAACGAACGCCCCCGTTAGTCAGGATTTTTGTTCGAAATAAAACTTCTGAGTTGTTTTCGAACGAGAAATAGAAATGCAAATCCAGGTGAACCGAAACGTTCGGCGAAAAATGGAAATGTTTGATTTGCTTGGCTAAATTTTTTTAAGGTTTAAAATTTTCAGTTCCTTTAGTTGGACTATTTGGGGAATAAATATTTGCTCTTAAAATAAGAAAGGTATTAAGCACTTTTTTCTATTGCCACGTCATACAGCTAAGATATTGTAGGGTGGATCAAACAGTATAACTTGTCCCATCCTTAATTATCTGAAATAAAAAACCTTTCACAAGAAAGTAGACTTGAGGAGGCTAGCTAAAATGCCTTTATTTTTCTTATTCTACATAAAAACATAGCAAAAAATAGGGATCGATTTGATCCAATAGATTGGAAGAAAAATATTTACAAAATTTAACCATTAAACAAAAAAGAATACAGATAAGCTTGTCATGAACGGGCAAAAGTTAACCTACTTTAATTTTGAAAAACCCTACTTAAACTGAACGGTAAAGCTTGGGATAGGTACAGGAAAAAAGAAGGGATACAAGCCTAATGCCTCGACAATACGTCGCAAACACATCTAAATAAAAAACTTGCGAAAGCAGCTACTAACACAATGGCTGAAAGCCCCAACACACTCGCAGAATAGTTACTGCTTAAACGAAAAAACACACGCTGAAAAAACACGTACATCTTAAATACTTCTTGTATATTTACTTGTACAAACCCCATTGCCTGTGATACGAGAGCTACGTAACTCCAGTCCTGCTTTTAAAGATGAAAAATCTACATTTTTTTATATTTTAAACCATCCGTTCATGGCACCTTTTTAAATATCGCGTTTTCCGTGCTGGTTTTCGGTGCTGAGGGTGGTCGGATCGAATGCTGGCGTCGCGCCACGAAAAATGCCTCCGTTTGTGTCGTCCCATCATAGGGGGTAATGCTGTCCGCCTATATGGTGCCCCCACAATAAAATGGGCAGTAAAAATTGCGGCTTAGTATAGGCGAATGTCTGACGACAAGTGCCTCCTCATTGGGGAAAAAAATTTCGCGTTTTCCAATAAGCGCATTTTTCGAGAGAACAAATACTACAGATATCTTATTTCTAGACCTGTTGTGTAACTTCAATATTCAATGATATAATTTTCTTATAAATGTTTTGGAAGACAAACGCTTTAGTACAGTCGGACCCCGTAATAACGAACTTCAAGGGACCAAGGGTTTTGTTCGCTTTTTCCGGTTGTTCGCTAGATCCGAACCATTAAGAAAAATGCTAGAGTTTGCAAAATGTATTACTCATTAGTTGAATTGTGTATTCAATAATGATGTATTAAAAATGATAGAATCTATTAAAATTGATCATTAATGAATTAAATCTACTAAAATGAATTACATTAAACTGACACAATACTCATTAAATTACCTACAATAGGAAAACGGCGGATCAAAATTTCCGTTCGTAATCTCCGTGAGTTCGTTATATACCGGGTTCGTTATAACGGGATTCGACTTTATTTTGATGTTAGATTTTATTTTTTATCTTTCGTACTTCCCTTGTCCGAGAAATATTTAACCGATACATAATTAACTGATCCAAGAATTGATTGAACGTTTGATTACCGTATTTTTCGTTCCATAACACATTTTTTTACATAAAAAATCGATTTAAAATTGGGGTGCGTCTTATGGTCCGAATGTAACATTAAAGTGAAATGAATATTTTATTATATATATTATATATATTATATATATTATATATACTCTTTTTTTTAAATTTTCAATATTTTACACCATACAAAAAACGAGAATAATTATTAAAAACTTTTCTACTACATTGAAAACACTTAGAACTTCCAAAGAAATATTTTGTAGAAGAATAAGACCTGTTTATCAAAACATTCTTCGAAGTGTTTGCCACAAAGCTATGCATCATTCATTGAAACCGCAAAAATTTTCAAATTTTTAGACCATGAAATATAGCAAAAACATAAAAAAACCTAAAATAATAACAGGCAGATTAAAAAAATAACAATTATTTACGATTTTAGATTCCTAAAAAAATCAATGCATAATTATGTTTATATATATATATATATATATGTGTCCAGTAAACTTCGATTAAAAAATTTAAGGTTTTTAAATGATTTGAAATGCGCATGGAGCATTTTGAAAAAAAAAATTGGAAAACATCCATTTTTCTGACAAAATATCCTTATTTTGAATTCTAAATGTCTTCAGGTTTGTAGAAAAGAATATTAATTATTCTTATTTTGTGCATAGCGTAAAATATTGAAAATTTAAAAAAAAGGAGGTTGAAGTTCCCTTTCTCATTAAACGCCCCTTTTACATACACAAAGTTCTGGATGATTGATTCGTTTAGGGCGGGGCGGTAGCACTTTTTTAGACAAAACGCAGTTTTCTTCAATTTTAAATCACACGACCCTAATGAAAATTATTTGATAATAGTAATTTTTTTTAATTAGAAAAGAGCTTACGAAGGGAAAAATGCAAAAATTGTCAAATTATTTTAAAAATCAATGAACTATAGATTTGGAGCACATACATATTTACTGTGTATAATAACATTAGAAAAAAGTCCTGCTCAACTTTTTTTAGCGAATCTCATGTGTCTAAAACTTCATATTTAAATACTAATATCTATTTGTATTTCATATAAGTGAAAATTAAGAAAAATTAAAATTAAAAGGGAGCCCAATTTCAAAATCATGAGCTTAATATCTAAACACGGAAAATTATAAACTTCATTTCTTTAAGGCAAAGGTACCAGTAGTTGACAATTTAAGGGAAGTGTTTCATATAAACTGTAATACAACTAGTGCATAACACTGAATTACAAAAAAGCATGTATTAACCTTACCTTAGACCCTTCTTGAATGAGAATATTGATTGTAATTTTTTGTGAATGAAGATTTAAATTTTTTTTTTATCATTTTTGGAAACTCAGTTTCCGCATTAGAAGTTGACCATCAAAATTCAGTAGTTGACCTGCATTTTTTTAGTAGTTGACCACCATTAAAAAATAACAATTAAAAGATTTGCGTAGTTAAAACAGTACTTAAGTATTATTATTATTTTATTTTAATAATTAATTTTAAAACAACTTAAAAAGTTTTCAATAAAATTTAAATGTTTAACAAAACATTTAGTTATTAAGATGTATTCCAGATAAAATCTATTTCAGGCACACCATATATATTTCGAGTTTTATATTTTGATCTTTTTTATTGCCTGTCCAAAGTTGGATGATCGAAATTTGTTCAGTTTTTAGGTAGGAAGTTTTTTCATTAAGGAATTGAAATCATTTCATTAAGAAACTGCATATAAATAAAATTAATTTGTTCCTTTAAAGTATTAAAATTTATAAATGGAGTATATAATGTAAAAAAAAAAATTAACCCCAGGAAGTTAGTAATTGGCCACCTTAGTCAATAATTGGACCAACTTATGTTGTAACCAGTTTTCAGTAATTGAACCCCCAAGACACAACGGATTTTAACATTATGGAATAAAACAAACCTATTTATCATTTATAGCACACTATTTAAAGATAAAAAAGTGACTTACCAAAATTTAACATGTGGTAATAATTGCTACAAAAAGTGTTGCTCTAACATGCATACGAAAAAAATAAAAGAACACTGATTTACACGTGTATTAGCTCCAAAGTAACTGCCTCCATTTCTGCCCATGATGCACTGCTAATACGAGAGTTCCACATTTTTGACCACAGATAGTGCTACCTGTCAGATAGATCTGTTTAAAAAATTAATATTGATACAATCCTTATTTTTATATTTTTTAAAGCAAACGATCAACTTCCGGCTCATGGTTAACTACTGATCTCTTTACCCTATATAAAAGTAAAATAGAATAAAAATAATAAAGGTAGGCCTGGACGTGAGATAATATTTGTTTAATATTTGGTGAAATATGTGAGTGTTAGTCTCCTATCATCTTCCGGGTTTAATCTTGATAGGCGTTTGGTTTTTATAGCTATTAATATTAATTACCGAGTCTCGCAACACATAGTTAGAAACAAACGAAAGCATTCAAGTATAGCCTTTAGTTGATGAAGTTTTAATTGTTTGACACCTTATTTTAAAATATGATATATTTTTTAAATATAAAAAATTGAATTAAAAAATTTAACAATTTAATCTATATATTTAAGTATCTAAGCCGATTCTTTGGGCAGTACGTCCGAGAAAACTACTTCATCTATTTACTTGATTTTGGTCTTAAACGAAAGATTTTAATCTAGAAATGTGTAAAATGTGGTTTTTGTAACCGCAGTTTCTATTAATTAGCGATAATTTACAATTGAAAATTTGATTTCTGTGCATGCTCAGTGACATGTTTAAATCTCGCTTTAGATACTCAATCAGCACGAGGCCGCATAAACCCATTGATTTGTTTCTTTGCATGCTCAGTGACATGTTTTACTCTGGCTTTAGATACTCACAATGCACGAGGCCGCACAAACACGTTGCTTAGTCCGAGGAATCTCTCTGGCTCTCTCTCTGCCATTTTTATTTTTAATTATATTTGAGAGATATAGAATTAAACCCGACGGAAATTGTTTATTTCGCGTTGTCCAAATTACTTAAAGTGTATTTCTCTATTCTTAATATCATGATTTTCAACATTTGGCAATGATGTGTTAAGTATCATTTGTGTATTAGTACATTTATTTACTATGCAGCCGTCATGTTTTGACGGATACCAACAAGTATTATATAAATTTACCTCACCCTATCAGTGACCCCTATGGGGATCGAGACCCACAGTTTGCGCACCACTGGTTTAGGGTACTGTGGTCATCATTTATAACTCAAAAGGCTATTCTGACCATGGATGTTTCTGGATTGACCATCAAGATCGTCTAGAAAATTTTCATTGATACCACAGAATTGTTTAAAGGAATCCAAACAAAGTGGCTTGTTTTAAAATGATTCAAAAGGAGTAAACCATTCAATTTATATGCATATGTTACTATTTAATTTATTTAAACGTGGAAATTCCTTATTCTGAGGTTCTTTTAACATTGTTACTCCCTCTGATCTTTTTTCCTACCTTTCAAAGTCCGTTACAGTTAGATATGTTACAAAATATTGTTTGAGCATTTTTCAGTTTTCTTTTAAAAAGGTAATCTTGTTTGTTTATATTTCTATACATATGAGAGTGTCTGTCACAGCTATTTTGGTGCCTTTATCTTTTGAATCCTATGTTACTGACAATAAATTAGCCCTGATTGAAAGTAATGTATTTCAAACTAGCAATTCAAATAATGGTTTATATAAAGCACTACACATAACGTTGAGATATTTATCCACGCCTGATAGGAAACTGACGCCCGGGGGCGTAGTGGTTAAAAGCTTCAAGCTGCCATTCCAGGGTTCGATCCTACGACTGGGCATGGTCCACCTAGTCTTTCATCCCTTGAGTGGGCCTATAAAATGAGGACAAAGCATGCTTAGGAAGTAACTCTCGGAGTCCCGCGTCAGGTTGACCACCTGACCGAGACATATGCTGTATGACACCCCAAGCCCACGGTCAAGAAAGCAGAGATGGGCACCACCGGCCTTGGTTCACACGGACTGTTGCGCCGTGAGTTAGTTTTTAGTTCTAATAGGAAACTTTCTCTTATATTTGATTTCTTATATGCTTATCTAGTTTGTATTGATAATATGAAGAGTATAGTAGTAGCCACGTGAGAGAAAATGCAAGCAGTTTTCTCATTATTTTAAGCCACGCATATTTCTGAGTATTTGTTATTGCACATTTTACTACTAATTAACAATACGTAAATGCTATAATCTTTATCTTTTTTATATTTAAGAGGATGCTTTTCGGTTTAATGCTCTTGCCTTATTTTTAGCTCTGTATACAGTTATCAATAGAGTCTAGATAAAGGTCTCGCCGCAGTGTAAGGGAAGATAATTCCGTCTTAACCTTCATTGTTCGTAACTGTAATGGATTGGTGTTGTTTGTACTAGGGACATGTGAAACATGATTATCATTGTAAGCGTCCTAATTTGCGCGTCTCCATCCGAAACAACAGCTGCACGAACTTAGAGTAATGCGATTAAAATGACAAACCTCGTTTGTATCGTATTATTATTATTTTTTACATGATTGATCGATCATAAACTATCTCTAGTTACTCGTTCTATTTTATCACATGTTTATAAGGAGACAGAAGAATGTGTCATATTATACAATATATCACTTTAATGTTCAAAATATTTAAAGATGGAGCGTTATGAAAATCTCTGTCTGGAAGAATCCCTTAATTATTATTTCTTTGGAAGCTTCTACTAAAGATATTTATGCAATACTCTTAGTTTATTTCAATAAGTTATTTCCCTCATACTTTCAATAAAATGCTTGTAAAGAAACGCCTCATTTTTAATCTTATTGGAATTAATCCAAGAACCCAATTAAATCGGATCCGAAAGTGATTGAATGTTTTCTTTCATTTACTTTGAAAACAAACTAAATAGAGTTCATGAAATAAAGAACCTAAAGATATTTACATTAACGGAAAAAATAAATAGAGCTGAAAAACGTAAAAAGTAAACATGCTGCATCGGGGACATTTTTTTAACTGTTCAGCAATATTTGCTTAAAATATCAGACTGTTTGATTCATTCTAAAAAGTGTATTTTACTATTTAACTTTTAAGTTTTGTTATGTCAAGTAACTAAGGGGCTGAGAGCGAAATTCTTTAGCCGATGGATAAGAAAGAATGTTTTGCAAACAAACTTTTTTTGACGAAGAATGTGCTCGGGTAAACTGAAAGTAAAATCAAATGAAAGGAATTTCTAAAATTTGGAAATAGCTTTGCAATGTATACGCTGTAACTGTATATTCAGAAAATACTACATTCTTTAACAAACTTTAGAATTTTCAAACTTTTTGAAACAAAATAAAACTTTAAATTAACTTACTTAACAAATACTTTAGAATGTAATTTTTTTTCTGTCATATTAATGAGTTTTCGAAGAAGAATAACAGTGGGATATCTTTATATAACAAAAATATGTTTGCTTTGGGTTTGAAGAGAGTATATTAGAGTTATTAAATTAAGCAACAGAGAAAAAACCAATTTTCGCTATATTTTTAAAGATTGATGAAGAAATTTGATTTAAAATGATTATTGTTATTGTTGTTGTCGTCGTCTCTAGGAATTGTGCAGAAAAATGTAGTCTTAAATAGATCCAAAAGCCCGTATAACAGTAACTGCCAGAGCCTGTGGGGTGTACAGGGGTTCTTGAGGCGACAAAACAAGTTTGAGAAAGGCAGCCACAATGGCTGGATAGTGAAAGATGTTCAGGAGAAAGCTGGGTTTCTGGAGAATTTCTACATTTGATAAAAGATCTTCAATCAGGGTGGATTTTCATATCCTTAAAGTGATTAGTCCTTAGTCTAGCTATTGACTATAGGTCCCAGAACAATTGCGTCTAGCTATAGACGTAATTGTTCTGGGACAGTTAAATTCCGGAATGAGTGGTTTCTCTAGGGCATTGGTTCTCACCCCTGTGTCCACGAAGGTGTTGGAATGCACCCGAATTTATTTTGAAATTTCTTTTATATATATTATATATTTTATTATATATTTTATTTCTTTTATGAGTGAAAATGTGTAAAATATGGACAAAATGAAGTATTAACCCCTTCCTTCTCCCTCCCGTCAAAATTACGGGTTGAAGTTTCGCCTTCTATTTCTCGTGCCCGTGTTAGTTTCGGGCTGGAGTGTTTAAAAGTAACGCACCAAAAAGATTAAAAGAATTCATTTAACCTGAAAATTTTTTATTTCTTATTTTACTTACCAGATGGCAGCACCACACTTTAAAATGTAATTGGGGATGGTTTTTTTTTAAATCTAGATGTGGCAGATCAAGAAATAAATGGAATCTTCTGGAAAAATAAGCACTTTTATTACCGTTTTCTTGAAAATTATGCGATCATTAAGAGGTTAAAAAGTTAATAAAGTATTTATAAGTAAGAAACCCATTACTATTGCTTATTAGTTTATTTCCATGTACCTACTTATAAGATAAAATAATTAAAATTTTATTTATATTTCTTCTTTTCCTAATTACTTTTCAAAACATAATCATTGTAATCTCTATTAGAAGGCTGGTAACGTACTGCTGAATAAAAAATATTTTCATTATGTACATAATGGTCGGTGATACAAAAACCATTGGTTGTGACCACCATGGTCTCTGAAAACTTCGATGGACTATCGACCACGGGAAGGTTGAGAACCGATTTTTTAGGGCAGGGGTGTCCAAACTTTTAGCTTCCTTGGGCCACATTGACAGATGACGAATTGTTTTGGGCTACACAAAAATATACCTAACATTACAAATAGTTTATGAGCAAAAAAAAGTATAATACAGTGGTACCTCCGAAAAGAGGATAGTCACGGGACCAAAAGTTTTGTCCGTTATTTGGAGGTGTCCGCTATTGGGGAAGACAAGCTTTTTATAAAAAAAAATTTGCACTTCTGTTTGACATTTGATTGAAAATTACGACTGCAATTTTCATTGAAAAGGAAAAATTAATTACGAATAACTATTTACTACTTTACCTTTCAACTGTGTGCTAATCCTTTTATCTTGCATTAAATAATCCCAAAATACAATGTATAGAAGCTAAATTATTTTAATTACTATTACTATTTTAAAAAATCTGTTAACAAAGTTTGATTTCTCTTTTATATACACAGGAAACCTGTTTTCCAAGGTGAATCTTCATAGGATTTAGCTTTGCTAGTCCCTCCGAATCTTCATTGTTCAGAAAGAACTGTTTTAATTGTTCGCTGTATTTCAGTGCTTCCGAATAATTGATTTTGCAGTCCTCCATTGGCGATTCGTCATTATCATCCTCAGAAAGGGCCAATGGTTCAGAGGTGTCCCGATGAAGGAAATTCGAAACATGCAGGTTTTCTTCCTCAGTGGATAAATCATCGTCGATTTTGATATATTCTTCAACGCTGACATTTGAATCCAGATTGGCTACTAGATTCGCAATTTCTTTTTCGCGTTTTTCGGTAGTACTGTCAATTTCCACTTCGCTTGCACTAAAAAATCCCGCCTTTATAAAACATTTTAGAACGCACCCAGGTTCCACCTCTTAAAGGGCTGATGTAGTTCAGGAAATTGCATCCGAAACAGATACCGATTTTGCCGACTCTCCTCTGGATTTGCAGGAGATAATCGTGAAAGCACATGTCTCAGAAGCAGCTTTCTGCATCGTACTTTAAAGCTGCGAATAATTCCCTGATCAAGTGGCTGTAGCATCGAAGTGGTGTTAGGAGGCAAGAAAACTAAATTAACATTTTTGAGCTTTAAATCATCAGGATGGGAAGTAGCATTGTCCATGAACAGAATGATTTTTCTCTTTTGTTTTTTCATTTTGTTGTCTAACTCCACCAACCAATCGCTCATTATCTCAGTGGTCATCCACGCTTTCTTATTTGAATTTCCGGAAACACTAGGCTTCCATACATCAATGTTCTTGAAACATCTAAGCTTCTTAGCTTTTCCAGAAACAACTGGAGTTTCGAAGTCTCCCAGCATGTTACAACATAGCAAAAGAGTGAGCCGCCCTTTTTGAAAAATTCCTGCCACTACATTTTTTACCCTTAACACATAAGGTCGTGTCCAGAAACACGCGGTAAAAGGGGTCAGTCTCATCGGCATTAAAAATGTCTCGGCCATCGTATTCTTTGCATAAAGATTTAAGCTTTCCAATTCAATCTGTCATTTAATTTGAATTTACAGATTTTTCTTCGCCATAAATCTGTTTAAAAGATATGTTGTGACGTGTCCGGAATCGGAATTTTTCCAGCCATCCATTTGAGGCCCTAAAAGTTTCTTATCCCAAACTTTCACTGACTTCTCTGGCTTTTTCTTGGTACAAAACACCACTTACAGAAATGTTCTTTGCACGAGCAGAGCGGAATCATTTCATCAAGACTTCGTCAATTTCGCTTGTTTCTGTCTTACGAAACTTCAAGTTTTTTAAATTTTCGTTCGAATTCAGGACCCACATTTATCGAATTCCTTCTTTATCCTTCAAAAGTTCACTAATCTGCGTTTTACCAACATGGAAACGTTCGGCAAGGCTACGAACGCTCAGCTTTTCCCTTTTAGCAACTTCCGAAATGTCAATTTTTCTTTCAAATTCAATCTCTTCCTTTTCAACGCCATTTTAACACGATCTGAATCAGTTTGCACTGTCACACTAAACTGAATAGACAAGTAAAGTTTTAGCCTCGACAGTGACCAACGACTAAACCCCCCAAAACAGGTTTAGCGCCTCTAAATTCCAAGAAACACGGGGAGTTTGGGAAGAATAGAAAGAAATAAAGGGTGAGGAGGGCAGGAGAATGCCATTGTGCACATTTTATGGTCGAATTCCATTGTGTCAACACGGAAGGGAGGAGTTGGGAAAAGTTCGTTGTAAGGACGCATGAGCATATATTTTTAGCTGGCTTGTTAGAATAATTTTGAAATGTTAGCCAAAATAATTGAAAATTTTTCAAAAATACCTGTCCACAATTCAGAGGGAATAACACGGATTGTCCTATACAGAAGGACTGGGACTCATAAAAATGTCCGTTAATTAGAGGTGTCCGCTATTCGGGAGTGTCCGTTAATTAGAGGTGTCCGCTATTCGGGAGTGTCCGTTAAGGTAGGTACCACTGTATATAGTTAACATATTTATTACATTATAAATTTTATTTATAATTATAAAGATAACTAAAGGAATCAGAAAATTAATGGGATATTTGGGATTGAATTTGAGAAACTAATGCATCAATATCTGGGTCAATTGAAGTGGTTGCAATTCTCAGGGAGTTCTCAATATGTTCATCCGATATTTTGGTTCTAATTTGACCCTTAGTGTGGTTGAGTCTTGTGCATACTAATTTTAATATCATCACAAATATGGAATGTTAAATGTGTAAAAACTTCCCTTTTCATTTTTGTAAGGAAATTAATGTACACAAATTTCATATGTAATTTTGTATAGAATTAAAAATATTTCAAATGATGTGTTGTCGATTTGTTGAATGAACAAAGCGGGATCTGTAATGGCCGCCTGCCATCATCGCCGAAGCATGCTATTAATTTTTTCGTGCTTCGAGCTCTTTCTGGGCTGCGAGTTTTACACCCCTGCTTTAGGGGCTGGTTGGGTGTTCTTCACCTGACCACTGCGTTAACATCTGCTAGTGTGATGGAGGAAGATGTCTGGACCTAGTTCCGTGATTCCTTGGCCAGCAATTCAACGCACTCATTTCCTTCAATATTAACATGTGCGGGGATCCATTGAAGGGTACAGAACTTCCCCTTACAATGAAGTTGGCAAAGAAAATCACTTATGTTGTGGGTGAGGGAGGTTTCCCCATTTCCTAGCTTTCAAGACTGATTTTGAATCAGAAAGGATAACGAGCCCTGCTGCTGAGCAAACGGCAGGATTGGCCAAATAAGATAAAGTGCTTCCTTAATGAGAAATACAACGTTACAAAACATTTCAGGTAGTCTTTGTTATAAAGACTCATGGAGTATATCTATTAATATTCAGGTCTTTATAACTGTCTCTCATAACCGCCATATATTGGCAGAAAAGAAAAATCAATTATTGCCATGAAAGGCGATGCACGCCAAATCTGGTGTATTGAGCCTGTATTGCGCAGGTGCGAAGTACAGCTTGGCGCAAGTCATGGCTAGCTTCGTAATGTAACGAGAGAGAGCACTTGGACTTGCAACAGGTTGGTGACACGTTGGGAGCGTGTGTTGGTGACCGGGAGTGTGGTGCAAGGCATGGCTGTTCACATTTTAAGTATTTACTTTTTTTCATCATGTTTTATTGAATAAATTTTCTTATTTGCTCCTTAAACCCCTAGTCTGTAATTTAATTTACTGTAGTAGATGATGTTTCTTTAGTATGTTTTCATTTGATGAGTATTGTAATCTGCTTAGCACGTGGGTCAGGCTATATATAGGGTTAAGTATTTTCTTGCCAGGTTAAGTGCAGTTGTCTTAAAACCTAACTATTCTATTTAGTATATGTTACCTGAGACAACCAATCTGGGTTATCATTCATAGTGCATTGTTTCTAGAAGTAAATCTATAACTTAGTTTAATACACAACGCTTTTTCTTGTCTCGCCTTTTTGGCTGGCTTAACCTTTTTTAATATGCTACCACTTGTTCCGATGCGGCTTCCCATTTGGGCGTCGTAATTTTCGGCTACACAACAGTCTTGTCTAACGAAACTACCGCGGGTGATTAACGTAGGATTACTTATCGTTGCTTATCTCTTTTGTGTGCATATATGTATGTGTTATGTGTATATGTATCTATATATATGTAGGTATGTATATATATATACATATATGTATGTCATCATTTTGACGTATTTTGGCACTTTTCTATTCAACTGTTTACTGCTTGTCCAAGCGATACAGACTGGGTTTGGCAAGCTGCCAAAATTATCACTCGCGAAGTACGGACGGATGATTTTAGTAACTTCGTTTTTCTTGTTTTTCGGAGGACTGTTTTGGAGGAACGTAATCCTACGTTAAAAAATTGGAGGATTGTAACGGACAGAATCATCCCAGCGCCCCTTACGGCTGAATCGTAAATTAGCTATTCTAGCGCGGGCTGTGAAACATGAAGGGTGTGTGTAATCCGTCCCCGAGAAAATTTGTAGTTATTAAGTTGTTAATGTCTTCTGTGTTAGTCTTGCTGTTTTGTCCAATTTAATAGGAATTAAAACTGTTTTAAAAGTAAAGCTAGCCTGGTTCTTGTCACAGAATTCCTTTTGTCGTATTCAACTTTCATTTAAAAATTTATCTTGATATGAAAGACACGAAGAGATAAAGAATTGACCCATAACTCAGAACCCTGTCTTTAAAAATTATGACTTAAACATTCAGTCCGAAAACTATGCTAAAGTGTTATAAGAAATATGGAGGATCCGAAAAAATTTTCAAAATGTCTTTAAAAAGAATCGAAATAAAATGTCTTTAATTTCGAATCTTCTGTTTCACAATAGAGAAATTAGAAATTTTATATTTCAGCGGAGGAAAACGAATTCGAATCCAGGAAAGTGAGGCCTGAAATGCAAGATGACAAAATTTGTCCTGCAGCAAAAATGATCTTCCAAATCCTGCAAGTAAGGCTACCTATCGTAACATTATTCAGAAAGTCATAAAGGTATCAAATAAAATTCATTTTGGGTTTTAAATACCATAAAAATACCCTTTATGTCACCATCGTTGTGACAGAGCCAGTAGGTTGAGATGACTTCTTTCAAGGGTTCTTTATAAACTTCAGCACAGAGATATATGCCGTACACTGCTAAAAAAAAATTAGGGGAGCAAGCTTAAAATTTAAGAAAACCGTGCGAGACAGCCACGTATTGGCATAAAATGGATAGTACACGCGTATCAATGCGCAATACAGTAAAAAAGACGTAAAAAATTTGTAATTAAGCTTTAATTCTTTGAAAATATGGAAAAAACATGAAAAGATGATTTAGGGCAACAATTTGGTTACATGTAAACGATAAAAAAAGTATTGTTTAGAAATGATGCAAGATTTTTAATATGGCGTGTGGTCTCCTCGAACAGCTAAGACTGCTGCACACCTGTTTTCCATGGATGCGATGATGTTATCGATAAGACTTTGGGGAATACTGTTCCACTCCTCAAGAAGTGCAATCTCCAAGTCTCGGAGAGTAAAAGGAGGCCTTGGTCTCGCAGCAATGCGTCGTCCGAGCATGTCCCAAACATGCTCGATTGGATTCAGGTCAGGAGAGCACGCTGGCCATTCCATACGCTCTATTGTTTCAGCTTCAAGCATGTTCTCCACAAGACGAGCTGTATGCGGTCTGGCATTATCATGCTGGAAAACAAAGGAATCTCCAATGGCTGCAGCGTAAGGTATGACATGAGGTCTCAGTATCTCGTCTGCATACCTTCGGGCCGTCAAAGAACCATTCCGAATGATATGCAGGTCCGTACGTCCCCCTATGCTGATTCCACCCCATACCATAAAACCAGCTCGTCTGTATTGTGACCTTTCACGAACGAATGTGGGGTTATTTTGAGTGCTTCTTCCCTCCATACCAAAACACGTCGGGTGTCACACTCCAGACTGAATCGTGACATCCAATCATGTTGCTCCCAATCTCGATGTTCAGCAGCCCATTTTCTTCGGGCCGCACGGTGGCGTGAGGTCAACGGAATGCAGGCCATTGGCCTACGTGCATAGAGACCTCCTTGATGAAGCCTATTACGTACTGTTTGGCTGGACACCCTTCGTCCTGTTGCCAAGAGCAACTGTCTTTGCAGCTGAGTAGCATTGTCTGTTCTGTTTCGACGAGCTGTTAACGGTATATACCGGTCATCAGTTCCTGTAGTGGCGCGTGGCCGACCTTGCCCTGGTCGACGTCTAACATTCCCTGTTTCTTGGAATCGATTCAACAGCCTTGCAACGACACTTCTGGCGACTCCAACAGTGTCCGCGACACTACTTTGTGTTTGCCATGATTCAAGTCTGCGTATAATACGCCATGCCATGAATTCCGGTAAATCACGTTGTTGAAACATTTTCAAGTCACCTTTTCTCAAAAAGAATAACTGAGCAATCGAATTTCACAGTTAAGGCAGTGAAGCAGACGTTTCTGTAACATCCCGATTTCCGCCCTTATGTTCTTTTTCTGGTTTTTGACGTCATGAACTTTGATTTGCATATGAAGTTTTCTTCTTCTGTTTCCTGCTAGGCTTTAAATTATGGATGATTTATTTTATGTTGCTTATCGGTGTAAGTATTTGCGTAATTTTGTTAAAACCATGTGCTCCCCTAATTATTTTGAGCAGTGTATAAATCCGTAACCACTGACGAAAGTTGGATCTATTGTTTAAAGAGCGATTAAAAATAAATCATTAATTGCACTTGTCGGAATCGAATATTAAAGCCTGAAGCCATTGAATTTCTATTCGTGAGGGCTTCATTCGTAAGGGTTCGGGATGGTTCTTTCTACAAACGGATTAACTAGACCGCTCTGTGGGGAGTCTGAGGCTGAAATCGATTTAAAATACAATGTCTCAAGATATCTTTAAAATAATTTCTGAAGAGTAATTTTCCCAGAATATACCATCGAATAAAGTAGTTCCCCCCCC
Source organism: Dolomedes plantarius (assembly GCA_907164885.2). Lineage (NCBI taxonomy): Eukaryota > Metazoa > Arthropoda > Arachnida > Araneae > Dolomedidae > Dolomedes > Dolomedes plantarius. Next base: position 17,919,702 of record OU015492.1, read on the forward strand.
CCCCCCAGGATTTGACAGCTTTTCTTGCAGCTGAAAATACATCGAAGAATAAACTGTGGAACATTGGGCCTAAACAAACGATACCCAGACGTACGATCATGCTGAACTTATTTCTTTCTATGGGGATACCTGAGAGAAAAGAACTAAAAAAGGAAATAGTTTGCTTTTGTGATGGGCTTTAAAGAAGCTAAAAGCTAAGAGGTAAAGAAAATCTCGAAGAGTAAAATTAAAAAACAAACAAACCAAAAAACCACAATCATGGTTATTAACAATTAATTTATTTTGTACTGATGAATCATTTGAGTTGCGGTGTAATCTTAAAACTTTTTCCACCCCGTCATTTTTATAGGATATATTTCTACCTTTCTATTAAACGTATCTGTATGTATCTTACATCATGCGTATGATCGAAAATGTACATAAGGAAAAACTTACATATGTTGCTATTACAGTGGCATAGTTTGAGACACTAATTAACGAGAGGAATACAAAAATAATACCGTGTGGACAAATGTTTGTCCATACGGTGTATATTTTTCTTTGAATAAAAGTACCAAAAGTTCACAGAAATGTAGAGATTTATGTCCAAACTAGCAAATGAAACGACGATCTGTTTCTAAGTTATGTTCACAGAAGGGTTTTTTTGGCTTTCCCTAAATGTATTGTAAGCCTGTGACTGGCGTGTTACACGAATTTTATAAAAATTTCTACAGTGCGTAAATTATAAAACGTGGGTAGAGCGGTTAACCAAAAGGAGGAAGACCAACGAATTCTTCGGATGGTATTTACGATTTGTTGTCAGTATATTTGCCTCTAGAATAAGCCTGTATCATTCAGTATATTATTAAAAAAATTTTTAGCGTTATTCAAATACCCGAAAGCGATGTACACAATCAGAATAAAGTCAAGAAATGTAAATTTTAGTTATTCTTAAAACATTTTGCATTAACGTTAGAGAAATTCAGAATGCCGTTTGAGAGTCCCGACCCTTAAATGTGAGGGACACGGGAAGGCCATTAACGGCACAAAACTTTTGAATTTCGTAGTATCGGAATGAAGATAAAATTCAGATTTTCGACTACCATTCTACATTTTCAAAAGCCAACGTTTTGTCACTGGGAAACTCCCATTTGCTGTCATATTTACATTTTAACCTGCTGCATATTTCATACGCCTTACTCGAAAAAGCCATTTCGCGAGCTGTGTAGCGTGAAACGTTGACGACCGTTTTGTTCGCATTTTGGGAAAAAGAGTGTAGTTCCTCGTATTTCTGAAAAGATAGGAAATATGAAATGAACATTTGTCAAACTATGATATGAAGCTACAGTTGAGTTTATGTCTTAAATTTAAAGACTTTTTTCTCCTTTATGTATTAAGGCTGCTGGACTTGCTAACCTCAATGTTAACGTGTGGAGAAAAAGTGTCCAAGGTTTGCCGACTTGGAATGAAAGATAGTTTTTGTAAAAATTGTACTATGTAATAGAGAAAAAAATTTACACATTCGGACATTTTTCGTTTTTTATAAAAATGCAAATAATATTTTAAAATTGAAATTATTAGTTGAGAAAAAAATCTGGTTTGGTGTGTTTTAAACGCTTCTAAGTTCTTTTGGTGCACGAAATTTACAAAATGAATCCTGTCGCAAGGTACCAAAAAGTTCAGGCTATCTGAAAATACCATTTTTATTTGAATATCAGAATTTATGTAGCTGTCAATAGTAGACACATTTTCTCCATAGGTTAACACTGAGGTTAGCGAATTCAATAGGGTTATTACAGATCAGCCTCAAAAGAAACATTTTAAATTACTATTTGCACAAACTTTTCTAAATTTTAGCTTATATATTAGCCCAACTGTCACCCGGCTGACAGCCTACTTTTCTTAAATTTTCAGTTAAGCTAAGTTCTTAAATTTTCAGTTAAGCTTTTCTTAAATTTTCAGTAAGCTAATTTTCAGTTCTGAATTGAAATATCTTGAGATAATAGAATTAAATATTTCTATTAATTATTGATTTTTATTATTTAAGGATTGAAATGAATAATTTAATCATTATCGTGTAAGTAATTTATGGATTATCAAGTATGACTGTACTCTATGAAAAGATTTATGGTTGACCTGTTGTTTAGTAAGAATACAAGAACATTTTCATCGTTTTATCTTCCGTTTGGTTCTAGAAGAAAAGCATCTGAGATTTTGTTTCTTTTATAAAAGATTAATAATAGTAATAATAATTTCTAGCTATTGTTCCTCTATTAATCATTTTAAAGGTAATTAATTCCCTAATTTTATTAAAACCCACTATATTTATTTTTTCAAAAATCATTGAAAATAAGATAATATTTAATGAAAACTTTATTCACTTGATTTCATACATTCATTTTTAGCAAAAAATCGTTTTCTATATTTTTAATTATGGGTTTCAGAATCTAACAGTGACGTGTTTTTTGAAAAAAAATTAAAAAAAATTAAAATAAAGCTTATTTTCAGTTGTCAGATGGCAGCAATGAAATTCCGAAAGAGTTCCTCTTTTGTCTTGGCGAGCTAAGCTTATGAATGTACGGCAAGTAAAACTATATTTTTTTATATGAAACGAATTTAAAGATGTACTTTTGTAGTTGTTTTTCGTAATGCTCCTTGGTTGAAAGTTCCAAACCAGGTCCATATAAGCTTTGTGGGCTGAGCACCTCAAAGGTCGGAGTCCGACTTGGCTAGATGCCACCGCTATTTTTACCGAGCAACGTCCCCCCCCCCAGGGGCGACATCTGTGGGATCGTACCTTCCCCACCCACTAACATCATAGGACTTGTCGGTCTACGGATTTAACGTGCCCATACATGGCCTAGACACGAAAGTATTTATAGCGGTTGTCGGGATTCGATCCGAGCACCTTCAGTACCGAAAGCCGACACGCTACCCTTAGGCTACCAAGGGTCCCAAATGTACTTTCAATCTCGGGAACTCTTGGTACAATTTGAAAGTAATTTTTTCTACTTCAACTCATCTCAGGCATACGCAGCCCTTACAAATATGGTGTTTTACACCATTTTTGCTCTGTTGTGTTACAAAAAAAACAAACGAGTTTTAGCATTTGTTTTATAGTTATTGAGTCAGTTTATAGGCAGTTAAGTTTAAAAAAATATTTTTAGAATTTGTTCGTACACTTGAAATATCTTGTTGGTTTAACTCACCCGCAAATTTAACTCTTACGTTTGTATCATAACACATTTTATCGATCCTGGCATTTATAAATATTGTAATATGCAATATACTTTGCTCAAACTTATTGTCGAGAATTTCAAGAAAGTAAAGCATTCAAAATTTCAGGTTTTATTCAACGTAATCAAAATATAATAATATGAAATGTTTTAATATTCACTTACCCAACAGACTGAGAAATATAATAACTAGTGAAAAATTAAGTGCTTTATATCTTTTTCTGTTTTTAAGAGCAAATAGTAATTTTCTTTACATCTGCTTTCAGTCCATATAATTATGTACATTAAATAGCAAATAGGAAGAGTGCTCACCTCATGAAATAGTCAAATAAAATAAATCATGCATAAATAATACTCATCACGATAAAAGTTATTTCCGTAAGCGCGATGAATTACACAGGTCTGCAAATTTTCAGTGAACAAATATTTTTTGCAAAGTAACAATTGACTTTTATGTTTTTTTTGTATGCTAATTTCAAATATTTCTTTCGGTTTTGGCCATCACGTAACGGTTTTTTGAAAATTTAGAAAAATAATGCTTTATATACCATGTAAAAATATTTCTAGGAAGTAAAACATAGTAATAAGTAAGAAGTTTTGTGAGAAAAATTACTTTAATACTCACATATATATTTAGAATCCACATTGCTGAGTCGTTTACTGTCATTAGTACAAAAGCATATGATTCTGAATATTCAGCAATGGCCGTATAAAGTCAAGTTTCTAGGGCTTTGTAGTACCTTTTTCTTTTGTGTTGAATACTCCGTGTGGAAGGAGATCTTCTGTGTATAACTAGCGGCTGTTCTCTATGAAGTGACCAGCAGTAATCTGCAATCATGTTTTTATTCCCTCTACCTTGGTATCTGCATTCCATCGGCTTAATGTCTTGGTGAAATCTTTCACCGTGTTCTTCACTGACGGCACCAAGATTTTCAGGAAAATAGTCCAGATGACACATCAGGAAATGAACTTTTAAGCTGACAGAAGTTGGGATCCTTATAATTTCCCAGAAATTTATTAACAACTTCTTTAAATGAGCTCTAAGATTCCTTGTCAACCTTTGTCATACATGCTTCAAATTTTTCGTCCTTCATAAGTTTTTGAATATCTAGTCCCACAAAGACACCTTCCTTCAATTTAGCTTCAGATAATCCAGGAAATGCATGAAGCAAGTGATTGAAACACCGACCTTCTTTGTCTAGAGCTTTCACGAATTGTTTTATCAAACCAAGTTTTATATGAAATGGGGGCAGAAGAATCTTTTCTCTGTCAACCAAAGCTTCCCCAATAATATTTTTCCTGCCAATTTCCATTTTCTCTCTTACTGGCCACTCTCTCTTAATCCAATGTTGACTCCTTTCCTTACTGTCCCACTCGCACAGTTAGAATGGATATTTTGTATATCCCCCTTGAAATCCAAGAAGCATGACAATTACTTTTAAATCCCACACATGGTCCACATGTGATCCTTGTATTTAAGTTTGTTCAAAATGATGGCTAAATTTTCGTAGCATTCTTTGCAGTGCACGGAATGTGCAACTGGTATTGAAGCATATTTATTTTCGTTATTGAGTAGCACAGCTTTGAGGCTTCTTTTGCATGATTCAATGAAGAGCCTCCATTCCTGTGACAGAATGAATGAACTTCACTTGATTGTCTACACAGTTTTATTAATTTCTTTCCTTTTTTTATTTATGTGTATCGAACACTTTTTGATTTTATTAATTGTTTATTATAAAATAACAAAAAAATTAAGTTATATATATATATTAATGAATTTTAACGGGTGAACAAAAATAAATTACATGTTAATTGTATATTCATAAAAACACAAAGATAGAAAACAAAAAAAATTCATATTGTGAAAAAACTGTATGTGATGGAATTTTTTGGTTATTTTTTCTGAAATCAGCGTCCAAAAATACATGTAAAACAATGAACCTGAATGTGAAACAATGTTCCTGAAAACTTTCTTTTGAGGAAATATTTTCATCACAGACCTGTGTTATCAGCTTTCCTCTGATATTTCATCCTGATTGGTAGTGGATAATGAAAAGATATACAACGATATGGGCATATTTTTTTTTACTCATAAAAAATCATGTATAATATATCTGACCATGATATAAACTCTTTTACTGTGAACTTCATGCTTTTATTTTTTATTTTATTCCTAGGGTAGTGATTGGTTTTTTTAATATCTTTTAAGTTACTTTCCGGTATTTCTAACGGCTTGTTTCAGAAGTGAGGTATTTTCCAGCATAAATTAAGAGCAGAAGTACGGAGGATGATAATGGTATTGGCCCCGAGTGCGCCTTTATCACTAATTGTTGACTATAAGCAGTTAGGTTAGGTAGCAGCCTGGTGCTCTTGTTTTCATTATACCCGTGAGTTCATTTAGCGACAATGTTTTTGACCTCGTTGAACCGCAAGGAAATCGGTTTCAGCTGTACTCCGAACCTTATTTGTTGATATGAAGGCTCACCGTGAGAAGAAATCTTACTTGAGACTGAAAACTAGGCCCTCATGAGCTACTGATGGAATGGAGAACGTGAAATCCCGAACTAAAGCCCTTTCTGGATAGGCTTCATATACACTTCTTTATTTTAAAGACCCATTTGAAAAAACAAAACAAACTAAATAACTAAACTCTGAAAAATAAACATAATTTCCTTGTAAACAGAAGCTTGTTTTCAGCTCTGCCCACATCTGGATTACAGTATATATTAGACAATCTAATTAGGATGACATTAAACTATTGTAACGGCACGTAAAATCTTGTGGGTAAATCAGTAACAACAGAGAATTAAAAAAGCATCTGTTGGGTTGAAGAAACCCATCAGTGAGCCCTCAGTGAATTCTAACACTGTTTGCATCGGAACTATAAGCCCTGCGTGCCTTATATTTCCCGAAAGCTTAGGAAAACCCCTGTGTTTACACCAGTGTGACAACCTCGAGGGACTCCTAAACCTGTCACCTAGTGGCCGTTATTGAGAGATTTTGACACTACAGAAGACAAAAGTTTTCACTTAACTGCCTATCGGACCGATTCAGACGCGGCCTGTCATCGCCATTATAATATCACGATCCCGTCCCGAAAACGAGATGTTTTCACAGAACCGCCATATCGCTGTAAGGAATTTCAGTGGAATAATGAGGCGCTTTGGTTTTTCGAGAGAGTCCCTGCTAAGATCTGGGGAGAAATGGCCGCCCCAGCTCCGCCTCCTGAACTAAACTAGTGCATGGGAAGCCGCTGTTAAATTAATATTCTGTAACCAGTCATCTCGTTAAATTGTAATTTGTTTAAATCCGAATATTAAATCTGTTAAGCTTTAGTTAAGTTCTGGCCTGTTTTATTTATAACCAATAACCACTCGGATATTGCTTACGATTTGCCACGAAATCGATCAGCATTCATCAATGCCTCAGAGACACCAACTAGGCAGAAGCTGATACACTATGGAGTAATTAATATCTTATAAAACACCGGATTAAACTTATCCCAATTAGAACCCAAGATAATCCAACTTAAGAAGACCGTATACACTTTTGAAGGGTCGAAGAATTCACGGTGAATTTTTTTTTCACACAGAAAAAATTCTATCAGTGTTTGTACGGTAGTATTTAATCTACCAAGCTACTATTTCAGTGTCATAGTTTTACATCTGTGAGAACGGCTGTAAAACTAGTTTTAGGACTGTCAATCATACAATTCCATATAGAAACTAGTATAGTCTGGTAACGGCAGAGCCGGTCCCGTAGGCGAGGCGGCGAGCGCAGAATTGTAAGTGGCGCCAAAATGAGATAGAGTAAAAGTACGAAATTATGAAAGAATAACGAAAAATATATTAATAGTCAAATATGATGTATGAAGAAATTCATACAAATACACAAATATAAGTTAATATTTAGGAGTTTTTTTTAAACTGAATTTGAGATCACGAAAAATAAATTTTGAATACATATTTCCGGACGTTGTTTTAACTCTAAGAATTCTACTAACACAACCTGAAACTTAAGAATCAGCTGAGCGCAATCTTTCTCGACCACAAAAAAAAACTATCTAAGAACAATAAACAAAGAGCGATTGAAAGATCTAGCACTAGATTCTATAGGGAATAGTATCTAAAATAATTATAGAAATGCAATTAAGCAATTTGCTGCCATAAAGGCTCGAAGAAGGATTGAGTTATTATTTTTATTACATAACAAATTAAACTCATATTTATTTACTTTTCCTACTTTTATAATTTCTGTTCTTTAATTTTTTTTAAAATAAATAAAACTCTTTAATCAATACAATTTTTTCCAAAATGATCGTTATTCTAAACGCAGACTATTTCTAATACAGATACGTTCATTAACTTAAGAGTCTCTCTAAAATTTTTAAAACGCGCCGTTTTTAAAACTTGCGTCAAGAGCCATGATGGATAGGCGCGGCTCTGGGTGATGGTCATAAAAAATCATTAAAATTGACGATACATTTATTACTTTTAATATTGAAATATAAATTGCAAGTTCTAAAATTTGTTACTGCAAAATCTTTATAAGCAAAAATTTATGCCAATAAATTTAGGCAATAAATCTTATAGGCAATAAATTTTATAGAACTTACGGATTAAACCTAAATGTCTTATCTCGTAATAAATCATTCGGCATATGTCACGGAAAAATTTCATTCATCCTCTTAACAATTGGTAGGGCCCCTTTGGAGCCACTGATGTTTTCGTTATCCCTGTATGGAAAAATTGATTTTTGACGACTTATTATCAAGCTGACTGAACGCGAAGAATCTGTATAGATATTTACATTACTGCAAACTGTTGTAACGAAATGTGTCTGTGGAGGATACAAAACTTTTTCGGGAAATTGTAAGATCTATTAATTCCAGATTGCACGGAACAGACTGATTTTGAACAAGCCCGATCATTGTAGGGCGTTCGAACATAATTTTTCCATAAAATTCCTATCATTTTCAGAATGGTTCTTTCAAATTTTTTCTATCATTTTGTCTTCCATATTATTAAGTATCTATTATGTATATTTTTCTGTATCGATTGTTTGACTCTGCCCAAATTTCTACTGTACTTTCATACATTGGATTGAAGTTTTATTACTTTTGCAACATTTTATTTTCCTTACTTTTAGTCCATAATTTTTCTATAGTTTTGTCTTACCTATTATTGAGTATCAGTCATGTTCAGCTTTCTGTAACGTGTGCGGAACTGAATTTCTTTGTACATTTCACTTCTTTCTCGGTAAAATGAAATATATAACTGTTGCAATAGTCGTGATGCTAACTTTTGGTACATGAAATTGTTAATATTTTTATGAATATCAATTATCATTCTTTAAACAATTCCTATGTGAATCTCCTGAAGACGATGTTGTAGACTTTTTAAACATGATAATTTTTATAATGTCACTCTATGTAACTGAACCATAAAGTAAGGTTAGTTGGCAAAATTTCATCTGGTTCTTCAAGACTAGTATTTTTTTTTTCAATTTTGGTGTATGTTGTTATTCGTACTCTCATTTGATATATTCCTTTTACTTCTTTTCTATTAAATTGAATGCAAGAATTTCTAATGTAATTTTACGAGAATTTTCACCATTCCTTAATTTATTTTTATTTTGCCCATTTCTAAATCCATGCATGCTCATAGGGTCGCATGTATAAAGTGATTGAACATTCAAAGCAATAAACGTATATTTATCACGCTGTCCGGGAAAATACGTATGCGTGATTCACATACATGTTTTATTGAAACTGACTTTACCTACAAAAGAATACACGGAAAACTTTTTTCTTTTGTGGGGATGGGAGCTATGTTCTTATCTTTTTCTCATTCGACTGAACATATTGCTTTCTCTTCACCCTCGGATTTCTTTTATTTCCTTTTTTCTTTCGAAACTGCCAGGTTGTCCATTCTGCAGGTAGTTTCTTTCCACAAGAGAGAAGAAAATATTTATCAGCAAAGCTGTGTTAATAGTTATGGACATGAAAGAAATCAAAATACAGGATTTTTTTTATTTTCGTTTCTTTTTTCATAGAAGCCAAATTACAAACAAATCTTCAAAACAGGAAAGTTAATAAAAAAGCTGCGTTAAAAGTGTCAGTGATGTTATAAAGAAACATTTATTATTAAAAATCTTCTGAATATCATGGCTTTAATATTAAAGCTGATGTTTACTGACCCTAATGGATTCGCACACCTCAGTGTTAACCTAGGGAGAAAATTTGTCTACTATTTACAGCTACATAAATGCTTAAAATCCAACAAAAATGGTATTTTCAAATAGCCTGAAATTTTCTGCACCTCGCAACAGGATTCATTTTATAAATTTCGTCCACCAAAGGAATTTAGGAGCGTTTAAAACACACTTTATCAGATTTTTCCCCGAATCCTTTAAATTTTGAAATATTATTTGCATTTTTTTTAAAACGAAAAAGGGCCTAAGGTGTAAAATTTCTTTCTCTATTACGGAGTAGAATTTAAATAACAAAATCTTTCCATCCAAGTAGGCAATCCTTGGACACTTTTCGCCATAGGTTGACACTGAGGTGAGCGAATTGAATAAGGTTAGTATACAGCAGCCTTAAATTAAAAATCTAGCACAATATTGAAAATTAAGCATTATCTACGTATACAACTTCCAACTGATTTTTTGAAATATCACTGAAATTTTGCTCATTTTTTTATTCAGCAACTTACACCTAAACTTTTCGAATTTATCGGTGTTTTTCTGGTGACCAAATAACAAGATAAGAACATTAATATGTTATTATTTTCTAAGTTTCTTTGCGTTCTCTCTCGAAGAAAAAGCAAACCCTCCATTAAAATAATGCGTTAAGAGGATTGAGAATACATATGGGAAATAACTTTTTAAGGTACCACTGTATGTAGCAACCAGACTTAAAGGGCAACTAATCGATAACTACATTCCTGCCCTAATGCTGCCTCTGAGAGCAGAGTCCCACTTCCAAGGGAAAATCCGTACTTCCAGTCACTCCTGGGAAAAGCCAATTTGCCTGTTCGCTCATTAAAAAAACCTGTTAGCCATTCGTTTCAAAGACAAAACTCATTCTAACATCGTTCTAACGCTTTGCTGCATTAGTTTTTCCGAAATGCACAGTGACTTTCAACGAAATTTCAAAAGTTGGAGTTCTACTTTTCCGATATGTGATTTTAAGAAGCTAGATATTAAAAGGAAAAAAAAGTTAAATCATAGCTTTTTGAACAACTGCGTGGTATTCTAGAGATTAACTCTAGCGCTGTTACAGGTATATGAGATCGAGCCGAAAATAATCAAAGGGTTCGTGAGTAATGGAATTCCAAAAATGAGAGTTTCTCACATCACCGCGATTGTTAAGTTTTGGAATACCTGCCCCGAGATCAGAAGACCAGAATTGCAATCCTGATCCGGTATGATGTTTAGAAGAGATTTTAGAAATATTACCTTTTTCCAGAACATGCATATTTTTCTACAGGGTGATGTTCTCAGGACATTACCCCCCCACCCCACCCCAACAAAAAAGTACCATAATTTTGAAAGGAGAAAACATTTCAAGGTGAAATTTGAACACGGAGTGATTTCCCTCTTCAGAATCACATCGGTATCATAGAAGATGGTGAAAATGTCCGCCACTGGCATTCAAGGAGAGATTCACTTATCGCTGCATATTGTCGAAAGTACGATTCAGCATAAAGGTATTGATTGCTTCAATTTCCGGTGCGATGTTGCTTTGCAACTGCTGGACGGTCCTAGGTTTATTGCTGTACACAGTAGCTATGTCTTTTATAGTCGTTTATTACTGTAACGGTATGAGCAACTTTAAAACTTGCGTGTGACCGTATTCAGAACATAAGGCACTTTGTTTTCAAATTTCAGCTTGAAGTACTTTCCCCTTTCAAAATTATAACGCTTTTTTTGGATGAATTCTCGAGTGAAACCTTCTGCATTTGCCTGCTGTTAGGAAATCCAAGAAGTCTTAGAATAATGTCTTTTATGCTCGACTATTACTGTAACGGTATGAGCAACTTAAAACTTGCGTGTGACTATATTCCTGAAGACGATGATCACGAATATAACGACAAATATCCAGATTTATAAGAATAAAAGCAAATCGTCACCTAAATAAAGTCTCCATTACATAATCTACTAACAACTAGTCTGATAACAAGTGAAAGTTAGAAATAGATCTTCTGATATAACGATGCCAATATCTGATGAGGCAAGAAAGGAAAGTTTAAATGTTTTCTTCTTTTATGAGAACACATAACTCTGAAAAAAAACTCCGTTAAAATATGGACCGGTTTTTTTTTTCAATTTTTATGGTCTAATTCCGATTAACAAGCATCCCGCGGTTTTCTTTTGGTTGTTGATGTTTGCTTGTTTGTTTGGGGATGTGCGTGGAAGGGGGCTTGCCCTAATTTGTCATGAACGGCCAATGACAAGATGACAAATGTTGTCTGGTTTGGTGAGAAATAGCACCAAAAAGTTACATCATCAGTAACCATTATCAATCATATTTCACTGATTCATTTTTGTCACTTAGTTAATGTCAAAGAATCATTTATTTTAAATGTCCCTCTTGCCTATTTTCGGCTAAGAGAGAAATCATCTTTTTCTTGCCCAACTATTTTTTCCTCTGATAAATGGCGCCAGCCTGGTAATATGGTTCTGAAAAGAAATGAAAACGTTTGAGTAAATTTTGAAAAATATTTTTAAATGTCCTGAGAAATATTTATTTGCTGATCTAGACACTTATTTCTCAAAATGAGGAAAAATAATTCAAATTCTTGAATTGATGATATCACGAATAGGTAAGTTTAAATATATCTTATCACAATGAGCCTTCAGTTTTTTTTGAAAAATCAAAGTTAGTTTTAATTCTTTATAACTTATAAATGATCCAACGGGTTACAGGACACTCGTTACGTTATAAATTATATGGCTAGAAAATATTGCATGTTATGGTTAAACTTAGTTTGAAGCTATAGAAATAATCCGTGTTCTATAAATAACCTGGCTACTGAAAGGAAATAACACTCTCCTGACTGAAACACTTTTATTCACTTCTGTCACTACTGCTATCTTTGGCAGAAATTGAGGCTTATCTTAATTGATATGAATGAAGGTTTCTCCTTTCTAACTTATCTTAATCGATCTTTGACGATCCTAGCTGAGATCATGATGGATTTGACTATCAGCCGTAGGCGCGGTAATTTTTTTTTATAAGAGAGGAACATATAACAAAATTAGATTGTATATGACTTAATCCAATTGATACTAGAATACATTAGTATGCATGTGTACCTTAGGCGTTATTTTCTGTACATAATTCCTAAATCCAAAAGAGAGAGAGAATATTCCATAGATTAGCGCCTTATCAATAAAAAAATCTTTGCAAGGTTGAGAAGGTGGAAAATTGAAGTAAGATCTCATGAATTAAATGCTCTTTCAAAACCGGCTCTTTCCTCCCTGCCTTTCATACTCGAAGAATAGGATTTTATTTGAATGGAACATACCTCTGATTTCAGGAGGTGAATATTAATGCACTTAAGGTCACTTCTGAGAGAGGACTTTTTAAATATTTTTATTTTTATTTCAAAACCTAGCAACTGTACCTTTTATTATGCTGCAAACGAGCAAAATCAAAACTTATCATTTTAATCTCTTTTTTTTTTGTTCCTTGCTTTTCCTTCTCAAAGGGTAGTAAGCAAACAAAGAGAGTCTTTTCCTTTATTTGTAGGAAGATTTTATCATTGAGTCACAGACATTAACGTAGGATGTACTAATGTATGAAATATTTATGCTTCCGCTCTTGTTAGAATGGCAAAGTATTTCTAAATTTGTCTCTTTAGAGCTAGAGGAAGTTATTTTTATTGGACGAGAAAGCTTATTTATGTTACTTAAAGAAATATTAAAACAAACCATATTTTAAATAAATGTAGGAAACTTTTCTTTGAAGTCATGTAAATTTCTTTTATTAGTAACTCAGTAGTTTCTGAGGGGACTAATAAATTATTAAAACTAAAGTCAGCATTTTACAAACGTAAAGCTATTCCCCAGGTATTTCTTTAGAATAAATGACATCATTAAAATTTATAACTATATATTATTCAGTGAAAAATTGGATAATAAAATAAATTATTCTAAAGCTAAAAAACATTTTTTCAGGCTATTAAAATTTATAGAAACATTTTAACAATAATATATATATGAATAGAATACAATACAATAGTAACTGCGTATATTATAATGACATATAATAGAATTCTAGATATATTTTACCAAATTTCGTGATAAACAGTCTCTGTGATTCATTTTGCCAAGTAAGCTATTATATTATTCTAGGATATATATACTAAGCTAGATAATCTTGAAATATTACGTAACTTAAGATTGGTAAGCGGATTTAAGTTTTAAATAAAATGATGATATTGTTTCGTAAATCATACAAGGGGGAATTTGCTGTCGTCATGCTGTCTAAGCAATGATTCGTATGTCATTATCCTGTTCATGATCAATAAATTTTTATAATAAAAATGGAGTAGAATTTCTTCTATTCGTTGCTGTTTAGCAAGCTAGCTTTAGATAGCAGATTCATCAGAATTTTGGTATAGCAGATCCTGTGCGTATCAAAATATCGCTTATTGTTTGTGACCAGATTAAATACAATGCATTGCACTAGCAGATTAATGAGAAAAAAGCGTGTAAGTCTTTGCTATAATGTTGGCTGCTTCGCGGTTTTGCAAGGCGTAATATGATGCACGGTTAAAAGTCTTAAAATACGTTGATTACATTAATATAGAAATAAAAGATGGTTTTCTTAAAGCTGTAAAAAATATCAAACTCTCTAAGGCCCAAATATCGAACACTCTAGGGCAGTGGTCGTCAAACATTGAAGCCACTGAGCAACTGTACTGTTCCTAAATCTTACTGTGCGCTACCAAAAGAAACCAGGACAAAATTTTTTTTCTAAATCACACATTAATTTATTACCTAGAAACATTCATGTCTAGTAAATATTACTTCCAATCGAATAAAATTGTTTACACTGTAAAGAATTTAATAAGAAGTGTAAGAACAGAATTTTTTTCATATGACTAATTAAGTTTAATGAGATGGATGGCACTCTTTTGTCTTCAACAATTTTTTTTATGTTAGGTGAGTAGGTCATAGCTGCCATTCGAATGCAGTTGTCCAAATGTTCATCAGTCAGTCTGTTTCAGTACTTGTTTTTCATAAACTTCATACTGGAAAAACGTTGCAAAACTCTGCCTCTGCTAAGCCAACGAACTTCTGTATGAAGCAGTAGCTCACCATACTGGCATTCTAACTCTTTGTAACGACTCCCGTACAATAGCGAATATTTTGTGCGTGGACATTCCAGGAAGGCCAACCGACGAGCGGTTTGTGCACATAATTGATTTAGACGGTTAGAGACAGGCAGTCTTGGCGACATAGAGACCGGAAGTGCTACCGACAGCTCGCTGAGCAGTTCGTCAGCTACAAAAAGGAAGTTGCCGATCGGAGGTCCTAGTCGTCTGGGAACCTAACTGGATAAAGAAAGGTGGCGTTTTCCAGACATTTCGAGAACGTTCAGCGAAGGTATATAATGTCAGTGATTCAGAGATTAAGTTATTCAGAGTAACGCTGGAGCCAGAGACAATGAGATTCTGTCGGGCCTAGATAGACTTGAATGAGCGCAGCGACAACTTTTGACGACATAAAGACCGGAAGTGCTACCGACAGCTCGCGGAACAGTTCGTTAGCTCTTAAATTTCCTACTAAAGGATGCTTTCTTTTGATGATCCTTAAAATGACACAAAACTTAAAAATGATCAGATTCGATGAAAAACAGGTCGAACTAAGTTGCTAATTTTATCTGACTATTATAACAGTGCTATTTTCGCTAAATGTTCCTTAAGGTTGTTGTGTACTAATCCTATAGGATTTGCTCACCTCAATGTTAGTCTATGGGGAAAATTTTTCTACTATTTACAGCTTCATAAATGCTCATAATCCCATAAAAAGGGTAATTATAGATAGTTTGAACTTTTCTGCACCTTGCAACCGGATTTCTTTTATAAATTTCGTCCTCCAAAGGAATTTAGGAGCGTTTCAAACACACTATACCAGATTTTACCCCTAATAATTAAAATTTAAAAATGTTATTTGTATTTTATTTTCAAACGGAAAATGCCCCAAGATGTAAAATTTCTTTCTCTATTACGGAGTATAATTAAAAAAAAACTTTCGATCCAAGTCATCAATCATTGGACACATTTTCTGCATAGGTTCACATTGAGATGTGTGAATCCAATAGGGTTAGTACACATCAGCTTTAAACGGTCTATCTTGGAACAAATTGCATATTTCATGGAAGTTTCATAGCTCACCGCACAGGGAATTTTTTTATTTCCAAGCCTTTGTACAATATCACAATTGAAAAACAAGGGAACGATACCCCCTAAAAGCTTATTATAGTTAAAGAAAGTTATTTTTAAACTGCACGGGCAGTTCCTTTTATTACCCTGTTTTTATTAACTTGCTTTCTTGTTTGTTTGTGTGTTTGTCCCTTACAAATCTTGCAATCGATTTTTAGCTAACTTCCCGACTAGCTAGACATTTGAAACTTTTAGAATAGCTCTGAACACGATGACAATGCATTTTTAAATACTTTTAGCCATCTTTAAGCAGAATTAAATTCATTTTCAGTTATTTTCAGTTAATTTTGTTTTGTAGACTGGTGCAGCGATCAATCGGCCGGAACGGGAACGAAAAGCTAAATGCAAGTTAAGTTCCAATTAATTTCATTTTCTTTCAAGTTGATGGGATAATTCATCAAAAAAATTTTTTAAAAGTATTTATTAACTAGAAGGTATCCCGTCATTTTGACGTCATAATACTAATAATGACGTCATAATGGAAAAAGTATATGAAAGTTAAAAAATATCCTGAATTATCTAACAATATTGCATTTAATCCACACCTTGTAAAAGCAAACCCTTTCATTATTTTTTATTTATTTAGTTTTTCATGCGATTGGAGTAGTAGACTGCCATCCACCCCGTCATTTTGACGTCATAATACTAATAATGACGTCATAATGGAAAAATGTATATGAAAGTTAAAAAATATCCCGAATTATCTAACAATATTGCATTTAATCGACACCTTGTAAAAGCAAACCCTTTCATTATTTATTATTTATTTAGTTTTTCATGCGATTGGAGTAGTAGACTGCCATCCAACCCGTCATTTTGACGTCATAATACTAATAATGACGTCATAATGGAAAAATGTATATGAAAGTTAAAAAATATCCCGAATTATCTAACAATATTGCATTTAATCGACATCTTGTAAAAGTAAACCCTTTCATTATTTTTTATTTATTTAGTTTTTCATGCGATTGGAGTAGTAGACTGCCATCCAACCCGTCATTTTGACGTCATAATACTAATAATGACGTCATAATGGAAAAATGTATATGAAAGTTAAAAAATATCCCGAATTATCTAACAATATTGCATTTAATCGACACCTTGTAAAAGCAAACCCTTTCATTATTTTTTATTTATTTAGTTTTTTATGCGATTGGAGTAGTAGACTGCCATCCAGTTTTTCACAGCTCACTACGCGATATGAATACTTGAGCTACTTGATTCATTCACATTCAAGCTTGTGTACTTTCAGAATTCATCGCAAAAGTAAACAGATTTTTAAAAACTGTTAAATATACAGCTAAAAGCATCCAATTTTTTTTAGTTCTAAATGTTTTATAGAAAAATAGGCTGAACAAACGTGATTTGATGGAGAAGATATTAGTTTTTAGGTAAGAAAAAATTATGATCCACATCTGAAATTGAAATTAAGCCTTACCGGCTGTTTGTTTTCTGAGGGCTTCAATTGAAAGATGAGTACAGCCCGGAAGTGTTATACAGAGACAACGGCTATTATATATAGGAATACATAGAATTGTCAAGTTTATATGATACAACAGAAAATTTAAAAACATGGTATTTAAAAAGTTCTTTTTATCTTGTAATTATTAAACTGAATTTACATGCTCAAGCGAAAGTGAACAATTTTATCTGGCGATTATAACAGCGCTCTTTTTTCCTAAACGTTCCTTAAGGAACGTTTAGGGAAACCCTATTGGATACGCTCACCTTAATGTTAGCCTATGGAGAAAATTTATCCATTATTTAAACTTTTCATCAACCATTTTTGAAATGTGGTGCCATTCTTTTCTCACGATTATACTTTTGATGATATGTTATGTGAAAGAAAAAAAAGGATTCACAATAGATTTGAAGCAATTTAGGAGATCCTATTAAAAAGAATAGAAACACCATTGTAGCTATATCAATCCTCCTGATTTTCAAGGTGTCTGAGTGTCACAGGGTTAAATAATTTGCCCAAATTAATGAAGCCTATGTTTTATGGACCGTACATGTAGTGAGTAGGAGAGTTTATAAAGTTAAAAAAGAACAAGAAGAAAGGGTTCATTCTTTAAGCCCAAGCTCTTGCATCTAAGTCAGTGGTGTACAAACCTTTTTCGACCACCACCCACTTTCTTTAAGTTAAAAATCACTCGACACTCATGAAGATTTTGCGGTCGTAACAAAATTTTTATTAAAAATTCGCAAAATGTTAACAAGAAAATAGAAGAAATAAGCGAATTTTGACAAACTATTTTAAACTCAATGAATTTGGTGTACAGAGTTACTTTGCATAATAACAAGGAAAAAATGTCTTGCTTAAATTCTATACTTTTTTTTGAGAAATCTCGTGAGACTAAAACATCCTATTTAAATATTAATATGTATTTGTATTTCATTTACATAAGAATGAACGAATATTAAAATTAAAAAAGAGCACGATTTCAAAATTATAAGCTTCCTATTAAAACTTGAAAAAATTGTAAACTTTATTTATATAAAACTAAAATATTTCCTTACTGTAATTAAATGTTTATTAAATTTCAGATCGAGAATAGATTATCGAGCCCTGAAACGTTATACATAAAGGTTATAGAGAAAAATTCGATCGAAAACCTTTCTATTTTAGTCAAATAAATAAATAAATAAATAAGCAAATACATTTTTGCTGGTGGAGTGTTTATTATAAGACTGTTTGACACCTCATTTGATAATATATCATATATTTTTAACATATAAAAAATAATAAAAATATTAAAAACATGTAATTATAGAAAAATTAAAACATTTTTTAATTAAATAATTCCGTGTGATATAAACCTGCTTCGAACTATCTGTGACCCCTTCAGTTTTCTTTGCGACCCCTCTGTGGGTTGCGACCAACAGTTTGCGCACCAGTGATCTAAGTCCCAATTAGTATTTTTTACATAGCCCACTAACTTCCACTTCTGACTACATAAAAAATCCTTTAGATTCGTTGCGCTCCATTGGAGAATCTAACCAACAGAAACACAAACGAAAAAATTGTTCCTCGACCACATGCTACTGACAGTTCGTCATAAAAACTTTCATCGTGACAGGGGTATTTCAAAAAGAAATAACAAGAAGAATGTTGAACAAAATTTTTCGTATGGAAAATTTGGTAGATCGTTAACTTTCTTCCCCTCAAAATCCTCTTGTTTTCGAGAAACCAATATCTTTTACCGATCCCTATATAGAGGAGAATCTGCTTGAATCAGTTCTGAATGTAAATACTGGAGATCTAGTAAACTGCCGGAGAAATGAATGTTGTGGAGGAAGTCATAAAATCATTATTTTAGTCCCGACAGAATCCCGGTGATTCCTAAATGTAGTTTCCTTCTTCTGTTGTCGTGGTAAAACTTTTGGAGATGTGTTAAGTAAAAAAGCAGACAGTTCCTAATCAATATATTATAATTAGCAAGATATGAAGAAAATATATAGATCATTGCGATATATTAACTTCCTCTAAAGGAAAATAGTTACAATAAATTACAATAATATGTGATAGTATTGTTCGAGGTAGTAAATATAATTTATGTAATTTGTTACATTGTTTGAATGCATACAGCAATATATGGATAATAATTCGATTGCAATTAATAAAGTACAATAAACTAAATTTATATTTAAGGACATGTATTTAAAAAAAAAATACTTTCGAATATGTTATTTTCATTTGCGTAAATTCTTTTGTTTGGTTAGGATCAAACAAAACAATGTAGTTTAATGCAAAGTATTTTAAAATTTTACCTTACCTTTTTTAAAACCAATGCAACATTAGTCAAACGAGTTTGTCGATAAACATTAACGTTGTAATACAGCTCTCAATTATTAGAATTATTGATTGCTTATAATTATGTAGTTTTGCAAAAAAATAATAAACAGAAAATTATGTATATTATGTAAATGTACCTTTCAGCTACAGAGCTGCATTTTGATAAGCTTGACTAAGTTTTCTTATGTTTCATTTCTGAACATATTTTCTCGAATTCCTTTTTATTAACTAAATTCACGAATTCCTCACTTATCTATATATATAAAACAGTTCCGTAACTGACTCATTCATTCATTCACTTACTGACTGACATACAACGCACAGACCAAACCGCTGGACCTAAAGGGCTGAAATTTTGCATGGCGATTCTTCTAATAGTGTAGGGGTGCATTAAGAAAGATTTTTCAAAAATTCTTCTTAGATTTTTTTAAATTAAATTTTTAAGCTGTTTTTGTAACTTTTTTTACGTTTGCATTTAAAATAATACATTGAGGGTTATAAAATTTATATCACGAGAAAGATCATAAAAATTCCTTCAAAATGAAATTTTTTTCGAATTTTTACCTCCATTTCCTGATTTTTGGTGAATTTTTAAAGATTAATTTTTAGAATTTAATTTATTAAATGCTGATCACGTGATTTCTTTTTCTGGTACTTTCAATAAATTTATCGTCACGTGCGTAACAACTAAATAGACAAAAAAAAATATTTTTTTATCTTTCTAATGTATCAGACGATTGGATATTATCCAAAAAAATGCATATCCCTTACGATTTTTTTATAAATATATATATATATATATAGATAGATATATATTTTACATCAATTGTATACATTGATCATCGCATTTATTATAAATATATATATATTTATTTTTTGGCATAAATTGCATACATTGACCGTTGTATTTAATTTAAATGTACTCCGTAGCGAAGCGCGGGTTTTCAGCTAGTTACTTATATAGTTTAAATGTTTGAAGATTCAATGTTTTGGTAAAAGTACTGTTTATCTTGATTAAAAGCAACGCCTACGGCAGTGAGTAACTAGAGAAAACAATTTTGATCGATACCTTTTCCCCCCGAGATTTCTCAAATCATCACATATACTCCATTTCAATTTATACGTCTCCGTTTTCAATTTTATAACTTCACTTTCTTATGTTATCCTAGAGATGTTGTTTCTTTTAATGTCTGGAGCCGAAGACAAAAATGATTATTTTTTAAAAATTTCTTTATCATCTTTGTATAGTTTATATTATGTTCTTTCTTTCGAGTGCATCATCAGAGCACTTAACATAGAATATTGATTATTCTTGTGCCGTCCAATTTATTTCGAAAAAGTTCTCAAGGACTAATGTCAGTTCAAATTTTGTTTCTCCCACCTAAATGTTTGTACGCAGATGAAGTACCATAATGTAATGCGAATAGAAACACATTTTTGCGGAGGGCAAGCGATATAAACAACAAGACAGTTCCATAACCGAGGACAAGTTACTATCGATCTGAAGTTAAAAAAAAAATTCTAATGGCAAGTTATAAAAGACAACTGAGACAAAAAACATAGAAAAAAGAGAACAAAACCATGACACAGCAACAAAAGTCGGTTACAGTAATAGTCTATGAACTCAGTAATTTCCTTGGTTCTCAGTAACGATCGGAAAGGGAAATCTTCCGAAGAGCAGGACAGCGAAGCAGGTGAGTTTCATCCATCATTTCCCGAAGATCACAGAGCAAGCAGAAAGGATCAGCGAAGATTTTGAGGTGATACAGATATTTTGATAAACAGTCGTGGAGGGTCTCCAAGGGGAATTTAACAACAGCTCTACGGATTGGCTGCTTAGGATGTCTTTGATTCAAATCCACCAGAACTTTTGATGGTTGTTTACAAAGAGCTGTTTTCGGGCGGCTTCATAGACTGACTTACGGATAAGGCGTTTGACAGTACTAAAAGGGGCATCAGCACTGGAAATCTGCAAAATGAATGCACCACTCTTGTCCAGATCATCAAACTCGCCGTGACCCAGGATACATTGTAAAATGACATATTTATAGTGACTGTGCAAGTACCACAGGAGCTTCCTACACTGAAGGACGTCATCAGAGTGAAGGTGTATTATAAAAATCAATCGAAATTAAAGCAGCTTTAGAGTTACAAAATATAACAACTTTGGAGAAACGGTCCAGATGGCATTGTAGTTACGAAAGTGCGACACATATTGCAAAGACCGCTTCGTCGAATGCAGATCAGCTGTTTCCACCAGGAGCGGAAAAGGAGAAAAGCTTGCAAAAGATGTCTGCTCCTGCACTGATACAATTTTACATACAAGAGCCATCTGCATAAACATGCATCTAATCCAGGTCAGGATATAACACGTTAGTAGTTTCGTATGTCAAAGTAAGTTTGGCATACTATGCCACTCGTATGCCCAAACCACAATGTCAAAGTCCATTTTATAGACATCTTGACTAAGACGGTTTATGGCGTTGGCATTTGGTCTACAGCCTGTGGGTTCGAGTCCCACTACTGCCATAGGGATTCGTAGCCGTTCGGAATCGGCTTTCAACGGTAAGTCCCGGTTTTATTAACCCTTGTGTAGCAGAAGTTGACTGTAGTGTCTAAACCAACCAACCACACTTAAAAGTCTGTATAGAGAGGAATAAAGAAAAGGTAGCAGGAGAAGGTATTTATTTTTCCGTTAAGCATGAAAAACTTCTGTTGACAGGAATAGAAGGGACTTAGAAGTGGAAATTCGTAAGGCAACGTGAAAAGGAGTTTTGAAATCTCTAGGTTTATTTTATGTGAAATAAATCACGTACGCTTTATATAGTTTACTTATTTTCCGACACCTGTTATAAAGTTGTTTACATGCGTCAAATGTATTTGTGATAATCTTATTAGGGAATTAAAATTAACTTTGCACTCAACGGAAATGAGAAATTTATTTATTTGAGAAAAATATTTCTTAAACTAAATGGACATAACTATGTACTTATTTAAAAAGAAATAATCTTTTAAATATATTGAATACTTTTGGGGAAATTTATTTAAATATATTTTGACATGATTTTCTCCACCCCATGGGAACGACAGACAAGGAATAATGACAGTCACGTTTCTTATTGCAAGCTTCTACGTTATGTATTACATTACTGGCTCATTCCTTTTGTCTGTATCAAGTGTTTTATGGTCGGGAATATTTCACGTTCATAATTAGGATATACTACACTGTAACAATGACATTATAAAAGAACAATGTGCATCAAGAAATATATGTATAGCTTGAAAGAAAATGATAGCAGTTTGGTAAAATGTTTCTAACTGGCACTTGAAATACACAAAAATGAAAATAAGATCTCAGTCAGACATTGAAACATTAATTTTTTTAATATATTTGAAAGTTTATTGAAATTTTAATAAGTGTATATAGTGATACTTCCCTAAATCGGCTAGTAATGGTTCCGAAAAAAGTGGCCATTTTAAGAGGTGGCTGTCGAATAAGGGTGGATTTATATAAAACAGTTCCGTAACTGACTGACTCACTGACTGACATACAACGCACAGACCAAACAGTTAGACCTAAAGGGCTGCCATTTTGCATGGCGATTCTTCTTATGGTGTAGGGGTGCACTAAGAAAGATTTTTGAAAAATTCTTCTTATATATTTTTAAATTAAATTTTTAAGCTGTTTTTGTAACTTTTTTTATGTTTGCATTTAAAATAATAATTTGGGGGTTATAAAATTTATATCACGAGAAAGATCGTAAAATTTCCTTTAAATTGAGTTCTTTTTCGAATCTTTACCTCCATTTTCTAATTTTTGTGAATTTTTAAAGATTCATTTTTAGAATTTAATTTATTAAATGCTGATAACGTGATTTCTTTTTATGGTACAATAAATAAATTTATCGTCACGTGCATAACAACTAAATGAACAATAATATTTTTTTTTCTTGCTAATGCGGCAGATGATTGGACACTATCCCAAAAAATTATTAAAATACAGTAAAAGATATTATGTTCCTCAAACTGTATTATATTAACTCTACTATATTCTTTAATATTTCCTATTACATTTGATTTGAATATTTTCTACATTATTTTGTCTATAAAAACATCTCTTACGATATTTTTATAAATATATACATTTTTTTACATCAATTGTATACATTGATCGTCGTATTTATTATATATATATATATATATATATGGCATTAATTGCGTACATTGACCGTTGTATTTAATTTGAATGTACTCCGTAGCGAAGTGCGAGTTTTCAGCTAGTATAATATAAAACAGAAGTTACAGCACAACTTTAGGCACCAGGTGGGCAAGACAATATATTGAAAAATATATTGAGAAACTTAATACGAATATTTTTTATTGGTTATATCAATTTAAACAGGGTATTTCAATTTTGAAGGTAAAATAAAGTGCGGTATGATAATAGGTAGATGTAAAATCGTCTTTATGGGTGCATGAGTTAGTTTAGCGCTAAAAAATGTGAGCAAAAACTAGTTTCAATCAAGTTACGATCAAAAATTAGTATAAAAATCAACTGAGAACTTTGAGGAAATTATTCTTGCTATTTGGAATAGAGTATCTCATGAAGGGAGAAATACCGATGTGAGAAAATAAAACCAAGACATACATTGGGCAGATGTGTTTAGTCACTTTTGCCCGTCAGACAATCAGGGTCTCCAACCACGCCAGTTTCTACTCTACGTAATTTGTGTCTGTCAAATAGAAAAGTTGTTTACTCTGTAAGTTCAGGGAAGTACTACAGAATTTCAAAATGCATAATAATTGCACATGTTAATTTCATTGTAAACACAATAGCAATTTTAGAACGATATAAATTGAAATATTTTTATTAAACACTAGTATATAACCCCCGTCAAAAATGACGGAATGTTGATCAGCGTTTCCTTCTCATAAGAGTTCATACGAAAAACAACAACAAAAAAATGCATGAAGATTCTATTTTTGAATGTAATGAAGAAAGGTTTTAAACATATACTACGATGAATACAGGTACATAATGCTATATAGGTTCCAGAAAAATATAATTTTCCTTTAAGTGTAAAATTCTGCATCAATATTAAATAAATAAAATTACAAAAAGTTAGCCAATTAAATAACAAAAACTGTACTTAAACAGCAGTAAACAACAAAACAAAACTAAACTAAATTAAAACTAAACCAAAACTGTTTCAAAAGTGAATGACTCACCACACAGTAGGCATTGCTGAAAACGATACTTAAACAGCAGTAATTAACAGTAAAATAAAACAAAAATAAAACAAAACTAAATAGTTTCAAAAGTAAATGACTCACCACACAGCAGGCATTAATTTATAATAATTACATAATAATTAGCAAAGTGAAACACAATTTAATTAACATTAAAATTAAACATTAAAAATGTAGTTATTTAAAGGGAATATGAAAAACCAGGGAGTAGAATGAATTCCAAATTCAAGTGAATGACTCAACTGAATAAATGATTCTTTTCAATGGATAATTTAATTTGAAGATATTTCAAAAGCTAAAAGGTTTTGAGCTAAGGTGTTCACCTGAAGTTTTCATATTTTTTAAAGGGCTTTCAAAATATGTAACTTTTGTGGTATTATTTTTCAAGAAAAATTTAAGAAAATGGCGTCGCAATGTTAAGATGTTCCCGACATGGTCCGTCCCGGAATGGTTACCTACATTTTTCTACTCTAGGCTTTTATATAAGTAAAAATAGCAAAAAATTGTTTTTGAATAATTGTATATTTCATTTCCCGTCTCAATGCACACAGAAAAAAAAACAACAATTTATTCGTTTATTAAACAATCTTTACTAATAGACTTTCGATGTATGAAATTCTATAAAGAATTCAGTCTTCATCCTTCAATATATGCTCATTCAAGGCATTTTTACCCAGAAGTTCATTGATTTTTTTTTCAGCAACTTCTTTGTGCTATACATTTTGAACGTCAGTTAAGTAAAACATTTCAAAAATAGGAAAGAAAAAAAATTCTAAATTATTCACCTAAAGAAAATGGAGCTCAATAATTATACGTATTACGTGCAGAATTAGTACTTAATTTTAAAAAATGCTCTGCATACCGCGGAATGCAGGTTATAAAGAAAAGTTTGAAAGCGAATTTGAAGTTTAAATAATTCCACCCGCTTGTATACAGTAGATTTATATTGTACTAAACAATCCTCCTAGATAAGCTAACTACATTTTCCAGGATACATTAGCAACTGATTACAAAAATATTCTGAAAGGACTATGAATTTTATGTAAAATCTTCGCAGATAAGAAATATTTCTTAAATTCAATAAAATATATTAATAATCTCATGCATGCTTCCCTGTTGTCTTCTGAAATAGACACATGGCTGTGAAGAACGACATTGTATTACAATTTTGCATCTTTCATATTCCTAAACGAAAGTATGGTTAATTTAATAGCATCATAACACATATACGTATATATGTCAATATGTATACTCGTAATGTATATCTTTCGTGTACATAAATGTAAATTTTAATCTTTTATGTTGATACATGTAGGTCTACGTTTGAATAAGATATGAAGATCATGTCTTGTGTTCCTATCGCTGATCTGTCTTTTCCTACTATTACAGGCCAATCACGTTTCTCGAAAACTCAGTTGGCACAGAATCAAGATTAATATATTTGATTTCGTTGCAATAAAAAAGATAGTACGATATCAAACTTGAGTTCAGTTCGTCGACAGTTTTTATTTTGTTTCATACGATATAATTATATTTATACATACATTGGTATCTCGATATTCGTTCATTAATTGGTTCTAGAAGGCATGAGGAGTAGCGGAAACAAGGCATGCCGAATGAAATTCTCCCATTAGGATTAATGTAAATTGAAACAATCCGCTTCTGAAGCCCAGAAATTCTCATTTTATTTGGGAATTTATAAATTGATGAGGTTTTTTTATAATACAAAATCTTAAAGCATGACAGGCATAAATAAAAAAACAGTAATTAGATAAAATGAAATAAAATTGAACTACAATTAATTTCACTGAGAGGAGTTGATGGCCTAATTGGATGTTGGCGAGGTAGACCAGGAGAGAGGTTATTGCTTAGAAGGTGAGTCCCTTTTCAGTAAAACATCACGCACTTGAACATGGGTTTTTTGTCTTTTCTGTCTACCGCTGAACTCAGCGGGCTGGGTGACTCAGGTTTAGTGATTAATAGAAATTTGTTATGCTTACGTTTCAAAATGTTCCGTTTGAAATGTTACGTTTCAAAATGAAGTGAGACATTGTTTGCTAATCTTCCAAGTCTACATTTTGGCTTGCCAGAATTTTGTCAAGGTCGTATTTTTCAACAACATCTTTTAATGCAATGGCTACCTCTCCATGCCTCACAACACTTTAGAAGCCAAATCTCTTTTTAAATCTATCAAACAGTCCAAGGCTGGCTTCTAACACTTTACTACTCTCACCACTCGGTCCAGGTTTAATATAACAAATTCACATATTATATGTCTTGCAAATTATTGCGTCGGATATACAATCACCTGCTAATTGTTTTTCATTAATCCAAATATATAACAATTTCTCCTCCTACCGTCTGTGACCTCTCTTTAGTGTCGAACTTCGCACTTCTAGAAACACTGGCTCATTTAATAGCTTCCATATTTTCCGTTCTCGTAGCGATCACTGATCTAGGCTATTGTTGCATCGAGAACAAACACGCAGTTAACACACTGATACTTCGTTATTGTCTTTTATAACGTAGGATTACGTTCCTCCATTACGGTCCTCTAGAAAGCAAAATTTCAGATGTCCGTCGTCGTGAGTTATAATTTTGGCAGCGCGCCAAACCCAGTCTGTATTGCTTGGGCAAGCAGTAAACAGTTAAACAGAAAAGTAGCAAAATGTGTCAAAATTTTGACATACATACATACATAGGATATATAGTGGCTCCCAAAAGTGTTCGTACACTTACGATTTTCAATTTAATAGGGGTCTATCCATTGATTAAAATGAATATTTCAGAACTGTACCTGTAGGACCCATAGTTTTCGAGAAAAATACTCAAAACAAAATATGACATCTTATCCGGTGCAAGGAAAAAACACTTTATTTGACACATCAACAACAGTATTTGTATATCTTTTCCGACGATAATAGCGCCCTTTACACGTATACGTACTTTCCCGCGTGAAACCACGATCCCGCGCGATTGAGTGCACGTGTGGAGGTGTCGGAGAGGAAGGGAAAGCTGCTTTGGAGCGTACGGCAAGTTTTCCCGCGCTCAATCCATTACGCTCCAAGCACTCGAAGAGCTTACGTGTAAAGGGCGCTAATAGCGCCCTTTACACGTACGCTCTTTTGCAAGTGCTTGGAGCGTGCGTGCAATCCCGTACGCTCCAAACACTCGCGAAAGAACGTACGTGTAAAGGGCGCTATTGTTCAAAATGTTCGCCGTGGAAGGACGTTAAGCCATCGTTTAACTCGTATTTAAAAGGCTGCATCTTGCAGCGACCGGTAGTCTTCGCATGGTGATCATGTATTCCGTTCGTGAATATTGCGACATTTATTTGATCTAAGGCCAGTGTAATGGAAATGCCTTGCGAACTACTAGGGAGTATGCCCGTCGATATCCGTCACGGCGCACTCCCGATGCCAAAGTCATCGGCAGGCTGGACGACAGACTGCGAAATACGAGAAGCGTCTGCCCGCGACACACAGTCGTCACGATGTTGGAAGACTGCATAGCGGCCTGACGGTAACACAGGAGGATGCAATACTGTGGCGGGTAGAAGAAACGCCCGAGGTAAGCACGTGCGCACTATCCAGTGAGCTGAATTCGAATAGAAGTAGTGTGCACAGGATCATTCGTTCAGAGTGGCGATACTCATTTCGGTACAAAACCGTGCAAGGTCTAAAACAAGATGACTATCAAAACACATGGAATTTTTGTGAATGGCTGTTGCAGCAACATAACACAGATAATGGTTTCATTGCACATATCTTGTGGACTGATGAATCATGTTTCACTCGTGATATGGTATTCAACCATCACAACAGCCATATGTTGTCCCAATTTAATCCGCCCACAGAAACATCAGTACCTCTTGTCTGTAAATGTATGGGCCGGCATACTCGAGGATCGCCTGCTTGGACCATATCTGTTGCCTGAACGGCTCTCGGGACATTCCTACTTACTCGGGACATTCCTCCGTCACGTGTTACCCGATTTCCTCGAGACATAACCTTAGCGGCAATACATGGCCTTTGGTTCCAGCATGATGGGGCTCCGGGGCATTTCTGTGCTCCTGTACGTGGTTGGCTGAATATGGAATAGACCGGTCGTTAGATCGGACTGGGGGTCCAGTTCTATGGCCGACGCGATAACCAGATCTCAAACCGTTGGAATTTTTCCTATGGAGCCATCTTAAGGAATTGGTGTATCGAGACGTAGTTACTACAAAAACGGACTTAGTTGCTCGTCTGCATGCTGCTTGAACTTCTGTGGACACCGCGCTCCTGCGACGTGTGCAGTCATCCATTCCACGGATCCATTCCAGACATTTTGAACATCTGATTTTATAAATATTTATAAATACTGATGTTGATGTGTCAACTAAAGTGTTTTTTTCTTGCACCGGATGTGACGTCATACTTTGTTTTTCGTATTTTCTCGAAAACTATGGGTCGTACAGGTACAGATTATGGGGCATTTTTTATGTACTCCCAACGAGGAATCTAACTGTGCAGAGTTTGGGCGGTATATATGGGACACCCTCTCTCTCTCTCTCTCTATATATATATATATATATATATATATATATATATATATATATATATACACTCTGTCACTAAAAATACATGCACCCAGAAGGAAATGAGCTACTATCACGAATTTTAACATGTATGTAGTGCATGAGGAGATCAGCAAATGATTTCAAATATAGAAGAACAGACCGTTTTATTAAGAAGATATGGCATGAAAAAGGTTACAAATCAGTAAGTAGTAAATCCACATCTGGCAGATATATAAGCCGAAACACGGCGTGGCATTGAATCAATGAGGTCATCTATGACCTCCTGCGGAAGATCATGTCATAATCTTTGCAACTGGGCAGTAAATTCACCAGTATTCCGGGACGGCTGCAATTGCCTTCGTACGTCACATCCTTGAAGACATTGTTGGGAGTGTCGCGAAGTATGTGAACGAGCGTTGTCTTGCTGATAAATGGCACCTGGGCGACTTGATAGCATAGGCAGTACAACTGGCATTAAAATCACGTCCACGTAACTACGTGCCGTCAAAGTGCGTTGAAGGACGACTAGAGGTGATCGTGTGCCCCAAAAAATCGCTCCCCACACTGTAACACCTTGTGTAATCGCCGTATGCCTTATGACAGCAAATGCCGGATCGGACAGGTCGCCTGGCCGTCTCCACACGCGTATACGGTGGTCAGCAGCATTGAGACTGAATCGGGATTCATCGATGAAGATCACACGACTCCAGCCAGTCACACACCAGTTTGCCCGAGGTCGGCAAAAATCCAATCGACACTGCCTATGATGTGGGGTCAGTGGTAGGCGTCTTAATGGACGTCGGCTCCTTATACATGCGTCGGCCAGTCGTCTCCGAATGGTTTCCCTTGATACCACCGGATGTCTGGAAGGTGGTAAATGGCGTCGAACCTATTCTAGCGACGTTGTTGTTGAGGACGTGGCAGCTCTTATTGCGAGATCCTCTCACGCATTTGTGTTCCTGGGACTCATTTGTGTCCCTGGGGCGCGCATTTGTGTC
The DNA here is from genome assembly GCA_907164885.2 of Dolomedes plantarius. Taxonomy (NCBI): domain Eukaryota; kingdom Metazoa; phylum Arthropoda; class Arachnida; order Araneae; family Dolomedidae; genus Dolomedes; species Dolomedes plantarius. The sequence goes on from OU015492.1 coordinate 17,949,980, forward strand.
CCTGACCCTCCGCGACGGTAGACTATCCCTTCCGTGATCCATTGTTGCCAACACCGAGGAACTACCATATCGCTCCGACCGAGGTGGCGGCCGATACGCCTGTCCGACTAACCTACTTCTCTGAGGCCCACTATACGACCCCTCTCAAAGTCCGACAATTGTTCGTAAGTCGCCGGTTACGTCTCAGAGGCATCTCTAGTCACAATTCCGTCCATCCAAGTCGACAGATTTGTTTGAATAACCCTATGGCACGAACAATCAGAGTTTTAAAATATCCCAGCTGCGCATCTTATATGCACATAGCGCGCTTACCCTTGTCTCATTTTAATCATTTGCATATCTCTTACCAGACTACATTCCTGCCAAGTTTCGTGATAGTGGCTGGATTTAATCTGGGTGCATATTATATATATACACTGCTGGCCAACCAAATTGCAACACCAAGAAAGACAAGAGATATCACAACAAAATTTATTTTGTAGATAACATGTTGACCAAGTATTAAATGATTAAATTTATAGACTTCAGTGAAGTGTGGTTCCTGCAAAAATCTGTAGCCAGAGTAGCCGCCATTGTTGGAGATCACCGCTGCCACACGCCTCGGCATTGATTCAAAGAGACTTTGGATGAGTTCTTGGGGTACAGCAGACCAAGCAGCTTCCACACGTTGCCAAAGTTGATCTGCTGTGGCAGTTGGGGATGGAATCTGGGTCAATCGTAGAGCAACCATGGACCACATGCTTTCTATCGGCGAAAGATCCGGAGAGCGAGGCGGCCAGGGAAGCAATTCAATCTGGCGATTGACGAAGAACCGTTGGACAATGCGTGCCACGTGTGGTCGCGCATTATCCTGTTGAAATATGGCTGTGGGCAAGCCCTGAAGGTAAGGAAGGACAACTGGCTCCAAAACCTCGGAGATGTAGCGCTGGCTGTTTAAAGTACCGGAAATGCGTACTAGAGGTGTGCGAGAGTGATATCCAATACCGCCCCATACCATAATACCCGGTGCAGGACCAGTGTGGCGGTGCATAACGCAGCTGTTCAGCATCCTCTCTTCACGGTGTCTCCAGACTCGAATGCGACCATCGTGGTGTTGCAGACAGAAGTGTGACTCGTCAGTAAAGACAATTTCATTCCATTCTGCCGTCCACATCCTTCTGTCATCGCACCATTGGCGGCGGAGACGTCTGTGGTTCTGCGTCAAGGGTAGACAAAGCAATGGACGTCTTGCGGACAGACCACTCTGCTGTAAACGGCGTCGACTGGTACGCGCAGACACTGGATGATGCGTTACAGATTGCATGTGCTGTGCTATGGTTCGTGATGTGACTGAGCGATCCGTCACTGCCATGCGCACAATTTGCCTGTCATCAGGTGAAGTGGTGCGCTGAGGTGGATGCGATCGAACACGCCGGTCCGTTGTACCCTCCTGCATCCAACGATCACATATCCGCATTACAGTTGTTTGGTTTCGTCCAACACGACTACCGATTTCCCTGAAAGATAATCCACAGTCTCGGTAGGCCACTATCCTTCCTCTGTCGAACTCGGATACTTGATCTAAAGATGATCGCTGTTTTCGACGAGGCATAATTGATCGTTTTTTTTGTAAAATCCACAAGAAAAACACAATTGCCGAACTTGAAATCGTCGAAATCTCCGAGCCTTAAATAGCGCTTTGAAGTGGCGCCACAGGCGCGCGTGATATGCGTCTGCGCTGAAATTCTAATCATTTGCATATCTCACCTCCGCTAATGCATGTTTTAAATTTCATATTATTTGCATGTTTCCTTCAGGGTGTTGCATTTACAGTGGCCAGCAGTGTATATATATACATACTATATATATACATACACACTGCTGGCCACCCAAATTGCAACACCAAGAAAGACAAGAGATATCACAACAAAATTTATTTTGTAGATAACATGTTGACCAAGTATCAAATGATTAAATTTATAGACTTCTGTGAAGTGTGGTTCCTGCCAAAATCAGTAGCCAGAGTAGCCGCCATTGTTGGAGATCACCGCTGCCACACGCCTCGGCATTGATTCAAAGAGACTTTGGATGAGTTCTTGGGGTACAGCAGACCAAGCAGCTTCCACACGTTGCCAAAGTTGATCTGCTGTGGCAGCTGGGGATGGAATCTGGGTCAATCTTAGAGCAACCATGGACCACATGTTTTCTATCGGCGAAAGATCCGGAGAGCGAGGCGGCCAGGGAAGCAATTCAATCTGGCGATTGACGAAGAACCGTTGGACAATGCGTGCCACGTGTGGTCGCGCATTATCCTGTTGAAATATGGCTGTGGGCAAGCCCTGAAGGTAAGGAAGGACAACTGGCTCCAACACCTCGGAGATGTAGCGCTGGCTGTTTAAAGTACCGGAAATGCGTACTAGAGGTGTGCGAGAGTGATATCCAATACCGCCCCATACCATAATACCCGGTGCAGGACCAGTGTGGCGGTGCATAACGCAACTGTTCAGCATCCTCTCTTCACGGTGTCTCCAGACTCGAATGCGACCATCGTGTGTTGCAGACAGAAGCGTGACTCGCCAGTAAAGTCAATTTCATTCCATTCTGCCGTCCACATCCTTCTGTCATCGCACCATTGGCGGCGGAGACGTCTGTGGTTCTGCGTCAAGGGTAGACAAAGCAATGGACGTCTTGCGGACAGACCACTCTGCTGTAAACGGCGTCGAATGGTACGCGCAGACACTGGATGATGCGTTACAGACTGCATGTGCTGTGCTATGGTTCGTGATGTGACTGAGCGATCAGTCAGTGCCATGCGCACAATTTGCCTGTCATCACGTGAAGTGGTGCTCTGAGGTGGATGCGATCGAACACGCCTGTCCGTCGTACCCTCCTGCATCCAACGATCACATATCCGCATTACAGTTGTTTGGTTTCGTCCAACACGACTACCGATTTCCCTGAAAGATAATCCACAATCTCGGTAGGCCACTATCCTTCCTCTGTCGAACTCGGATACTTGATCAAAAGGTGATCGCTGTTTTCGACGAGGCATAATTGATCGTTTTTTTGAAATAACCACAAGAGAAACACAATTGCCGAACTTGAAATCGTCGAAATCTCCAAGTCCTAAATAGCGCTTTGAAGTGGCGCCACAGGCGCGCGTGATGTGCGTCTGCGCTGAAATTCTAATCATTTGCATATCTCACCTCCGCTAATGCATGTTGTAAATTTCATGTTATTTGCATGTTTCCTTCAGGTTGTTGCATTTACAGTGGCCAGCAGTGTATATATATATATATATATATATATATATATATATATACCAATATAGTCAATAAGTTCGGGGACTACCCTCCCCTCTCATGCCCAGTGTGTGGGGGAACCGAAATAACGATGTGGTTTGCAAGTCTGATTATCTGCGTACACGTGAGACCTCACATGACGCTCTGCACAACTGCTAAGGCGCGCAGCTCACCATTTGGCTACAGACTGTCAGCCTATGATGTCGATGTAGCAAAATGTCCTTTTTAGAGCAACGTTCCAACATTAAATTGTGCTACAAATTAGGAAAAACCACTGCAGAAACGTTACGGTTACTCCAAAAAGCGTATCGAGACGAAGCTATGTGCAGATTGAAAGTTTTCAAATGGTACAGCTTGTTAAAAATGGGAGAGACGGTGTTGCAGTTGATCCGCGAAGTCGGTGGCCAGCGACCCCAGAAACGGAGGCGAACACAGGAGGGTAAAAGCAGTGGGTGTTTGATTGGTTGAAGTTTATTGGCACGAGGTCCAGAAAGGACAAGCTGCGCCAAACACAAGATAACATCGTCAACAAATGGTTGGTACAGGTTCTTCGTCGTCTGCGGGAGGCAATCCGTGGTAAACGTCCACACGCTTGAAAATCCAACATGTGGATGTTGTTGCATGACAATGTCCCGGCGCACCGATCCCTGATGGTACTACAAGCCCTTGCTAAACACGGCATCATAGTTCTGCCGCATTCCCCGTATTCCCCAGACCTCGCCCCTTGTGATTTCTACCTGTACCCGAAACTGAAAGATCGCATCAAGGACAAGCGGTTTGCAAATGCCGAAGAAGTGATGGCTACAGCGACAACCGCTTTATATGACAGCTCTCCCGCAACGGTTTCCAGGACTGTTTCCAGAAGCTGTATATATATATATATATATATCAGTGATTTCCGCTTATAAGAATCACGTTTCTTATTACTGTTTTTGATTCTTATAAGCGGTTGATTCTTATAGCCGGAATTGAGGTTTTTGGACAGGAACACACACACACCTCTATAAACATATATTAGATAATTGACTATAAAATACTCTTTAGTTTACGTTAATTATCTTTTATTAAAATTATTTTTTATAATTTAAAAAATACAACTTAATTTCTAGACCTATAAGTAGATACACATGATTATAGTAGTAAGAGAAGAAAAAAATCCAATATTTGTTACAACATACCTGCTTAACAGTTTAACATTTCAATTACAGGAAGTGTGCAAGAAAAAGTTTTCTTGCACACTTCCTGTAATTGAAATGTTATGTTAGTTTGACGTAATGAAATTTTCAGGAGGCTGTTTATACCTCTTTCAATACCAATAGTCTCAGACCAAGATTTTCCTTCCAGCTTACGTTTCACGGTTTGATAACGTACTGAATCTAATAATGTCACGTTTTCCTAAGTGATAGTGGACACTTCCCAATAGATTTATGTGTTTCAGGGTTCAGGAAGCAGCAACCAGGATGTGGGAGGTGGGAAAAAAGAGTGTCTTTGTTTGTCAGTAGAGAAAAGTGAAATCGGATCCGCACAGGTAGGATGCCCCTGAGTCAAGCTAATAGGACAGTTTGCAGCTAAAGCGTTTAAGTAGAAACTATTATGTTATGTCCAACAAAGAAAGGGATGCATTTTAGGACTGTATTCCATCCCATCTTATGACTCTTTCTTTTAAAAAGAATAAAAGAAGAACTTCGTACCTTTTGAGGGTTTAAGTGGTTTTTTTTGAAAAATGAAAGGAAAGCGAAGACTGTAAACTGATTCTTAAAACCGGTGGGTTGATTCTTTTGCGAAAATTTTAACATGGAAATAATACACTTGTTTTAGTTTTTGCGATATTGATTCTTATAAACGGTTGATTCTTATAACCATTGATCACTATAAGCGGTGGTTACTGTACATATATATATATATATATATATATATATATATATATATATATATATATATATATATACATACATAGGTACATATATATAGATACATATATACATAACACATACATACATATGTACTTACAAAAGAGGTAAGCAACGATAAGTAATCATACGTTAATAACCCGCGGTAGTTTCGTTAGAAGTGACTACCTGAATATATTTTTTTTTATCTATCGTGGGTCTCACTAATTTCCTTAACTGCTTGGATGTATCACTAACCTTCTTCAAGCCTATTTCAACGACATAGGAAAGCTACATGAAAGTAGAAATTAGGCAGGGAGATTTTTCAATCAACTTTGGTTATCATGGTGATTACGGGAGCTTCGGAGCTCCAGTTAGCCTAGTAGTAGCTCCTCGGTTTTATTGCTGAGGGTGCAGGGATCGAATTCCGACAAGCCCCTTCAAATACCTCCGTGTCTAGGCCGGATATGAGCCCGTTAAATCCGAAGTCCGGAAAGTCTCTCTATGAGGTTAGAGAGGATGGGAGAGGGTACGATCTCTCTAGATGCCGCCCCTGAGGGTGCTCAGTCAAAAATGCAGTGGCACCTGGCTGAACCGGACACCAACTTCAATCCTTGTGATGCCATTATAAACCTGTGCCGCTCCCCTGGCATTAGGAACAACAACATATCAAACGTAGAAAGATTTGCCCCATTTCTACTGACATAGGTGAAATCAGGAAGTAAAACTACTAGTTTTATTTTGGCAAAAATTTTACACATCATATTACTAAGATTTCCTGATCTCTGTAAAACCGGATTTCTACAACTATTCTACCGGATTTCTACAACGATTTTACAGAAAATCGTTCGCACTTTATGGAAACGATTTTGTAATTTATTTTGTCGTTTGCATTTTGAGATAAAAATTTGGCAACTTCAGAATAATTGCTTGATACTGTTTTGTTTTGATTGGAAAGTAAAATGCAAGATTTATTTTGAAAATGGCTCCTAAAATTGATAGATGGCTCGAAGGTTAAGTAATTGCGCTTTCCGAGGAGAAATATTCGTATCAACAAATTATAAAGCGGTGTAAACATCGCGGTTATGGCATTTCAGAAAAAGGCATTTATAATATATTAGATTTTAAAGGAAATAAACGTCTAACTCAAAGTAAAAAATAAAAACATGACTGCGAAACGTCATTCTAAGAGTGTCCGATCGCAGATAAATATCAAGAAAGTGAGGTCTCTGATCCTAAAAGAAAATCCGACGACTCAAAAATCTATCGCATCGAAACTAGGAGTGTCATCTACCAGTGTAAGAAAATCACTCATAAAGATTTGAAGTTAAAAAAGATGTTTAAATCTAAAGTTTACCTGCTTTTCACAAAGCATATTGCTGAAAGAAAAACAAATTGTAGAAAATTATACGAAAAACGCCTAACTGCTGATAATTAGAAATTTGTGGTAACACTGATGAGGCATGGGTATATTTAAGTGACTGTAATAAAAAAAGATTTTCTACTGCTCAACTGACGGGAATGACCGTACGAAATGGCTTCGTCAGTGTACAGAAAAGTTCCCAAAGGGATACATGATAGTTGCATGATTTTGTTACAACGGCAAATTAAAAATAAAAAAATCTCATGTAAAGCCAAAATTAATTCACTCTACTATCAGTAGAATATTTTAGAACCAATTTTTGAAGAAGGAATTCCAGCCTTATATGGAAAGGACATTGATAAAGTTGAGCTTCATATGGGCAAAGCCTCTAGTCACACGTCTAAATCAACTGCCGCTTATTTAGCAAAGAAATAATCGGAAATAGGAATAAAGTGTACCCCATTTAATGAAATACCTGTGAAATCACCTGACTGTTCTTCAATGGACTTTTGCGCTTCCGGTTTATTTAAACGAGCATTAGGAAAACGGCATCCAAGAACACTAAACGAACTTTGGTAAACGGTCCACGAGGAATGGGGTAAAATTGACATGAGAGCATAGTTTACTTTCATGGAAAATTCAAGCTAGAATTATTGTCAAGAACAGTGGCTATCAGATAGAAGCAAATCGACTCAAAAAATACGGAATTTGTACATAAAACTTTACTATCGAAATCGTTTCTATAAAGTGTGAACGACCTTCTGTATTTCTATTTGATAAAACTAATTTCAGGGTCTTGTGACGGCCCAGTGGTACTGCGCGCTGGTTTGCGCGCTATACAACTCCAGTCCTGCCTTCAAAGATGAAAAATCTGCTTTTTTTTATATTTTAAACCATCCGTTCATGACACGTTTTTAAATATCGCATTTTCCGAGCTGGTTTTCGGTTCTGAGGGTGCTCGGATCGAATCCTGGCGTCGCGCCACGAAAAATGCCTCCGTTCGTGTCGTCCCTTCATAGGAGGTAATGCTGTCCGCCTATATGGTGCCCCCATAATACAATGGGCAGTAAAATTGCGGCGTAGTATAGGCGAATGTTTGACGATAAGTGCCTCCGCTTTAAAAAAAAAAAAAAATAATTTCAGTTTAAAGGTGAAACTACTTTAGCCGTAAAAAAATTCTTTTAGGATTATTCATAAAATAAAATTAATTTCCTAGAATACAATACAAATAGTTTAATGTGACATTTTCAAATAAAGATAGATACCTTTAATGGTTCGTACTTGCCTATGCGCTCTTTGATTTTGATATGACCATTTTATCATGAGTCGTCTTTCATTAATAGCATGCGTAAAAACTGTTTGAAGTTGTCTACGTATCTAAAGAATAAAACTTTTTATTGGAAATAAAAATTTAGGCGCCTTTCAAAACCTTTATGAATTTTCTCACTTGCCCGTTGCATCTTATATTCTTCTTCTTGCATCAAAGTGAGATTTACTTTATTTCTTTTGAAGCGCGTTGATTCAATTTGTTGTGTACGGTGCACTTTAAGGTTAAAATAATATCTGTCCCTCATAGAAATTGTCCAAGAGAGAAAATTGCGCTTAGTGCGTCCTATAAAGGAAGAATTCAATAACGACAGAAAATAGACATGTGAGTAGAAACTTCTGGGAATAATACACACACACACACATATATATATATTGTTGATGATAAGTTCTGTATGCAGATAAGTTATATTAAGAGGAGGGAATATCGCTACCTGCCTGATAAAACGGCCTGATCTCTAGGACAATGATGCATAAGCATCACAATGATTACTGAGTTTATGATTACTGAGTTTGAAATCTCGACACTCTTCGATATCTTTTATTAATGCATGGTGATATCTTGAGTGTCAGAGTGGGGACATTGAGGTATTTTATATTACAAGGGGGAAGGCGTAAACGTTCAACCCATGAAAGCTTTGAGAATAATGTTCATAACACACTAGATGTAAAATAAATGTTGCTCATATGCTTTGAGGAAAATTTTCCCTTTTTCCAAACATATTACTTTTCAATATAATTGCGATAGTCTATACTGATCTAAGAGTATTAATTTTTTATACCTTTTTCCCTCTCTCTCACGCGCACACGCGCGCACACACACACACAACCACGCACACTCATATATATAGTAAATCTTCTGTAGCCGGGTACCGATATTCGGCGGTCATCCCTTCAAAACGGCCACTTTTTTTTGTAGAACCATTACTGGCCGCCATAGAGCAGTTTCACTATATATATATATATATATATATATATATATATATATATAGAGAGAGAGAGAGAGATGTGTGTGTGTGGCCTGGTACAAGAAGTGCCTAAGTCAGTTTTTTCCAAGATTATTTTGTTTGCTTATGTCTCTTTGAAAAAATATTATTTTCAATGTAAGAAGCACCCAAGTCTGTCCGATGCTTTTACAGTGTTTTCTAAATCATTGTACAGACTTGGGTACTTCTTAAAATAAAACTGAAAATAATATTTTCTTAAAGAGACATAAGTAAACAAAGTTCTCTTGGAAAAAACTGACTTAGGCACTTCTTGTACCAAGCCACAGATATATTATAATACATCAAGTAAATGCCTTACTGTAAGTTTATATAACTTCCATTTTATTTGCAATAAATATTTCCCCTAAAAAATTAGATGTAAAAGGATTCAATGAAATACAGGAAAATTTTTATTTCTTTATACGAAAGTATTATGCTATTTACAGAACTGAATGCGACTGGAAGTTATAGCTTTTCTCAAAGAAAATCTTCATACTGACAGATGAGTTTTGGAAAAAGTAAATCGTTTAGATTATTTGAACTTTAAAGCTGAATAATATTTTATTCTATCTATGATCTGCTTTCCTGTATAATGATTGATCCATAAAAATGGGATGGTCGACTGCACATTTACAAACACTGTTCTACGGATGTGGATACGTTGAAGTAGAGATTTTTGAACCTTCTAAATTTGCTCATACATTTAGTTTTTGCTTCCTTCGCAATAGAGCGTGTGCTTTATAGTTCAAGGTGAAGGGAAAAAATGTGTTGTTTTTGGTCATTATGCCCCCCGGCCGAAATTATTCCAGACCAGGTCCATATAGGCTAGAGGTCTGAGGGGTTTATAATGACACCACAAGAGTTGGAGTTCGATTTAGCTAGGTGTCACCTCAATTTTGACCGAAAACCCCCAGGGGCGACATCTGGAGGGATCGTACCCTCTTTCGCCCTCTCTTACCCCATAGAGAGACTTTCCGGTCTACAGATTTGACGTGCCCCTATCCGGCTTGGACACGGAGGTATTGAATGGCGCCTGTCGGGATTCGATCCGAGCATCCTCAGAACCGATTCGCTACCTCAGACGCAGATTCGCTACAACTAGGTTATCTCGGGCCCAAAGTAAACATATATATCTCTAGCGTACTGACAGAGTTCAGCAGAATAAATGCATTTTGTCATCTGTTTACGCTCTAAATTTTGTATCATAATTAGTGATAGAAGATACTTACTTTTGAAGTGACCTGAATGACTGCACTTTGTGTGCCACCAGTAAAAATTGAGAGAAATTCTTCAAATACCTCTCCTTTTAGCATATTTACAGGTTTTTTCTTACTGAGGAATCCATAACAAGAATTCCGTGAGAGGATTGTACACTCTCCCACTCTCTTTGATCTCAAAGAGGGACTTTATAGTCGACAAATTTAATGTACCCCTATCCGGCCTAGACACGAAGGTATTCAATGGCACTTGCCGGGATTCGATTCGAGCTCCCTTAATGCCGAAAGCCGATGCGTACCACTAGGCTACCTAGGGCCAGAAAAATGGGCAGTATAAAGATGAAAAATAATCCATAAATTTCAGTTGTTGAACACAACACACATTTTGCAACCTGTTTTCGTTGAAAATCGTATTACTTATTTATTCCTTAGACAGAAATACATTTCTTTAATAAAACAAGAACTCATTTTAATCCCAGACTATTTATTATACATGGTTCCCCCGTCCCACGTATCTACCATTTTTCTATATCGCATTCACCACACCATCATAATTTTGAAGTTAAATTTCCTACCTATAAAATGTTAACGCCAAAAAGCACAGAAAAACTGAATAAATGTAATTTCTTTTTCATTTCTATGCCACAGGGTTATATTATTCAAAAAATTATGAAAATTGTATGGAAACCAAATCTAATCTGTACTGACGAATCACAGCATGTTTTGAAAGATATAAGAAATATTATGAGGAAACTTGGTGGATATAATTTCAGTGGGCATTTTAAAATAAAATTTGAGCGATAGTTTAAGAAATCATACTATGAAAAATCCCTACTTTAGGAAATTTAAAAACTAGTGCTTTTTCAAAATACCCTTTATTACTTAAATTGCTAAATTTGGGGAATTAAAATATAAATTCTAAGCAGTCAATTTATGTATAATTTTAAATTAAATTGTTCTTTCCAGCAGCAATAATTGTGTTAACCTTTCGCACAGTAAATACTTTTAAGTCAGGAATTTAAATATTTTAATGATGTTGTGTTTCTTATTGAATATGAAATTCTCTTAAACTGAATTAAAAACTTAAGTTATGGTCCTTAGAAACATCCCTTCTATTGTTAAAAACGCTTCGAATTCGGGTAATTTAGGGATAATGGGAAATAAATTGGTGGCAGTTTCGAGTAAGCTAAGCCTCGAAGCCGGCATTGGCATCAGATACACCTTGAAGACAGTGTGTTAACGTTTGTCCAATAATGTTTCTAAAAGTTATTTTTCATTTAGAGGGCTTATTTTAACAGAGTTATCATGAGAGAAATCTCCATGAAATACAATCTTAGACAAAAAAAAAGACGCACCAAGAAGGAGCTATCCGAATGGGACGCAAATCGGTAGATGTGATGTACATGTACAGAAAAAAAATGATTTCAATATAAGAATAATTGGATGATTTATTCAATAGAAGAACCTCACAGAGTGAAAAAGTCAATAAGGCATTGATCCACCTCTGGCCCTTATGGAAGCAGTTATTTGGCTTGGCCTTTATTAATGGAGGTGGCGGATGACCTCCACTTCTGCAAACGGGCAGTGGTATCGGGCACATTCTAACATCGGTTGAATGTGCTCGATTCTAATCGGTTGTATAACAGTGTATTTGTTTACAGTGAGCGCAGTGATCCTGCCATTGATAGGCATATTGAAAAGAACTTTACGTCATCGGGCCCAATAACGACGAGCTATTCGAAGTAATCTTTTATATTGGCGGCAATTCGGCTTCATATTCTCGTTCCGAGTGTTTTAACTGCTGCGTTAAGTGTTTCAGATGTAGGCCTCTAGCTTTCCGGACAAACTTACTGTGGGGTATGAAATTAAATGATAGGGATTCGTAAGTCATGCCGTTCTTATCGCTAGATAATACAGCGAATTTTCCTACCGACAAAAAGTCACCAGTCCACTTCAGGACCCGCGGGGCCGTCACACCAAAGCAACATTTTCAATTTCATTTTTTTAACTGTGTTCCTGCTAATTTTAAAATATTTATCTATGATCTCCTTTTCAGATGCCTCTTTCGCTGCTGGGTCCGCTTCTTCGTTACCTTTTATTCTTACATGGGCTTTCACCCAATGTAGGAAATTAATCAACTTTTATTTTTTCAGCCTTCTTTTAATGTAAGCTACTTGTTCTCCCTTATATGTGATTAACTTTCGTGCTTCAATCGCACTCCTTGAGTTGGTAAATATGTCGTTTTTCTAATACTCCTTTCTTTCATAATTTCTATTACCATTTGTATGGCATGCAGTTCAGCTATATAGGAATTTCAATTTTTTAGTCTTTCCTTGAAGATTTCTTTATTATCTCTTATGTAGTAAAATATACTGTATTATTTTTAGTTGTCAAATTGAATGATAAATAAAAAATAGAGAATTAATTACGATTCATAAAATTAAACGGTCTGAAAACTGAAACGGACAGCAATAGAAGTTCTTTTTTCCAATGCGGCAGACGGTATCGTGGACAATATCTTTACCGCCACAGTATATCGCAGTTTGCTAGGCATTTTATTATGGGGGCACCCTATAGGCGGACTACCATTATCCCCTATGTAGGGACGAGACAATGGAAGGCTTTTAGTGGCGAAACGCCGGGATTCCACCCGAGCACCATCAGCTCCGAAAACCAATGCGCTGTACCACAGGGCTGCCACAAGCCCGTCAATATATTACGTATGTTATTGTGTTCCAGACTCGCACAATAATTATTTATATTCAAAATATTTACAAGATAGCAAAAAAATGACAAATCATGATGGTGAGTCTATTTTAACGATTAGAAACTGAGCATGGTGAATGATACATGCAAACATCGCACTGTCATTTCGTAGAATTAGACTTGGATTTAACGCCTGTGGAAAAAATTTCCCTTCTTCTGCAAGTACCATATTTGACCTGTATACTGTGGAAAGCGCGTTGGTGGGCTGCAACTCAGCATTTTACGACTTCCCACACGTGTCCTGTGTGATTAAGCCCCGTTAAGTATTCCGGCCAATTCAATTGAGGGACATAAAGTTTCAAGGTATTTAACAACCTGGCAGGCTCGATGAGGATGGGTAGGATTATTGAGAAAAAATTTGGGGCCGACGGCTGTCCTGAAAGTCATACTTGTGGATGTAGAACCTCGTCAATGTATAAAACTGTTGAGTATATACGCAGATCGGCGAAGCCATTTATTGCCTTTCTACGATATCATTCTGTCATTATCATCTTTAACGAGTCTTAATTTTAATTAGGCAAAATTATAATGATGATGAACCGGCCATAGATTCTTCAACAATTTATTCTTCTCCTTTAAACAAGTTATCAGATGGGTTTTTTTCTCAACTTGGTGGCACATTATCTTTCGACATTCCAACACACCGCGGGATTTGTTGGTTTCTTGTAATAGGGGTAACGTGTAGGTGAACCAGGAAAGCAACCTGATGCCACCTCAGTTCAGACCAAGCACCCTCCAAGGACGACATCTGGTGGTCTCGCCCTTTCCCTCCCACATACTACATAGAAGGACTTTCCCGCCTATGGATATAAATTACTCATACCCGGAAACGAACCGAGGAACCTCGGGGTCGAATTCCCACATGCCTCCACTAAGCTACAATGGTCTCCCCGAGACTTGGAGATGGAATCCAGTCCTCCGGAAGGTGTTTTGACTATTTCACCACCACGCTTTAAAATGAACTATCTTTACAAATTTTCATTTGAAAGTTTTTAAGTTAAGAAAATATTTAATGCAGTATGTATCTGAATATTTACGATTTTTACAAAATATTGTTAAGTAAAGAAGTTAATAAATAACTCTTTTGATTTAAAAGTGTAAGAATCTGAATTTCATCACTGCATTTCAGTCTGGTGTCTGTCCTATTTCCGGAAATGGTGCGAAAATCATTTGCGAAACTTAGTCGCGAAACAATTGTAATACAGAATTTAATACTATTTATATATTATTTGATGATTATTAACTGTCTACGCAAGCATTAGAGAAGGAAGGGTAATAAAGTGTTTCCAGTTTCCATAAAAATAAATTAATTCAGCTTAAAACCGGAATCAAATTATTGCGAATCTTATCTTCAAAAAAAGTTCAACCATTATATTTAATTAAATATGTTTCTGAACTTGCTGTGTGTTTAATGAGACATTTCATCTGGAGTTCTTATCAGTACATAAAGTACTTGAACTTTCAAACAACTTTAACAGATGACAGCTTAGGCAAGTGGAAATGAACTTTCCTAGACCTTTATGTAATTAACTTTGCGTGTTAAAGGTTCTCAGAATGTGTATGAGGCGGATGAATTAACTCATAAACAGGCATTTAAACTTAATAACGTTTTTCTCGGGAAAGCCATTATGAGCTATTCCACCACGAAAATATGACACCTCATAAAAGTAGGAGAGCCTTGTTTTATCTAAGACTAGCTTTATATACCCGGCGTTGCACGGGTGTACCCTTAATAAGGCTCACTTGTACATTATGTAAACTTGTATTTTATGCCAATCCATACCCCTCCTCACTGGCCAGCAACCCATCAGAATATTATAATTCCCCCTCCCATGCTGATGTCAGCATTAAAATGTTTCTTTCAATTTTGATATCCCACTGGATCCTGGCCCTTCGAGGAGTTTGAGGGCTTCCCCGTAAACCCATGTGAAAATCTCCAGTTTCATAAACAAAGAATTACCTGGCGTTGCCCAGGATAATAAAAATGAATGGAGTTAACCCGAGCTCTAGATGCATATGTACAGACAAGCGAAATATCTACAACCCACACGCACACCCCTTTACACGCTTCATTTTATTAAGGTTCATCTCTCTCATTTTCCCTACCACCAATTTAGTGTTCAAAATAGTGATATATAGAAAATTCAAATTATTGGATTGTTTCTAACAAATTAATGGAGGGGGGAAATTACATTTTAAATTTTGAACAAAATTCCTAAAATGTCAAATGCATACAACGCAAAATACAATAAATTAAAACATATTTCTAAACAATTTATAAAGCTGATTTCATTTACAGAAAAAAAGGTAAATTTTTAAAATGTTATACGCATTATCCTTTTTTTTTTAGTTTTCATTTTAGAACTTCTTTGTAGACAACATTGGTAGTTTTACCATCAGGTGTTAATATTTCCAGGCTCCTTGGTGAACTGACTCTGGAGCAGGCCACATAAAACTGGCCATGTGAAAAGCATTCCTCTCTCAAGTAAATCCCTTCCATCTTCAGCGATTGTCCCTGGGACTTGTTGATAATCACACCAAAGCAAACCTTGAGGGGGAACTGCAGTCTCTTAAACTCAAAGGGATAATCTGATGGAATGAGTGGTAATCGGGGTATTAAAATCATTTTATCTCCCCCCCCTTTCCCCCGAATATTCAGTTTTTAATTTTTTTTTTACAAAATCAAAAGCGAATGTCGAAAAATCGTGGCATTGATCGTGTTTGTTACATTTTAAATCAAAATTCTTATGGATATCTGTTTTTTTCTTTGAGATATAAAAATAATTTTGAGATATGAAATAAATTTTCTTTGAGATATGTGAAAAACACGTAAAAACACGTTTCGCCCCCCTCCTTGGGGGCCGAATTTTGAAAAAATCCTGAAATTGATTTTAGGTATTCGTGTTCTTTTCATTTTAAAGCAAGAATCTTATGGATATATGTTTCTTTCTTTGAGATATGAGGGAATATGTGAAAAACATGTTTTGCCCACCTCCCCCCCTCGGTCCCTTGGGGGCCGAATTTTGAAAATTCACGAAATCGATTTTTAGGTATTCATGTTCCTTACATTTTAAAGCAAGAATCTTATGGATATCTGTTTTTTTCTTTGAGACATGAAGGAATATGTAAAAAACACCCCCCCCCCTTGAGGGGCGAATTTTGAAAAATCGCTTCTTAAATGACGCCTTCAGTACAAAATAAATATGCTCCTAAAATTTGATATCTGTATCTCCAATAGTTTTTGCTGGGCGTTGATACGTGTATAGATGTATAAGTCAGTACTTCTTCCTTTATATAGATGAGGAAAAAGATTGAAATGTGTACACTTAGATATTAGAAGATATTAGGTTTTAAAAATGGGAAAGTAATAAAAAAGAAGTATTAATGATCTAAAAAATAGAAATTTAAATTGTTACATAATTGTTATATGTAGACCTCTAGCATTCCGGACAAACTTACTATAAGGCACGAAATTAAAGGATAAATTTTAAAAAATTACAGAATTACTTATGATGCATAAAACTAAACGGCCTGAAAACTCACATGAACATCATTAGAGGTATATTATGTTTTAAAAATTATTTAGAGTAAGAGGTTCTAAAAATTTTTTCTAAATAACTTAAGAGTTTCTAAGTAATTTTAAAAAAAAATTGTTTAAAAACTCTTAGGATAATTCACATTCCACTAAAACTATTTGTGGTTTTTTACAATTATTTTTTGATTTTTTCTCTATCTATACGCAATCTTAAACGATTAAAGTTTTCTAAATACTTTCAAAAATTCCTAGATTGAAGTTGGCAGTTATTAGCGTCGAATTCTAATCTTATTTAATGCTCTATATTTTCTGATTTCAAGAGACGTTTTTCTTGTACGGTTCTTAAATTATTTTTACAACCATTAGAGTGGATATTTGAGATAAAGCACTAAACGTAGTTATAAAGCTGTAATATCCACAGTTAAAAAAATGTTCAAATTCAATATATTTTTAAATATTGAACCGTTCTTCTAGATTTAAATTTTTAACTCTTCAGTTAACTGTTCTCAGTCAGTTTAAGAGTGATATGTTATATTAAAATGTTTGTTTTATATTGATGATAATTGATATAAATATCCACATGCAATCGTATACTATGCAATCGTAAAGACATCTCTACGGCGAAGTGTCATCCATTTTTTAAAAAGCTTTTGCTCCTTTTTTTACATTTATATGCCATTCGGCTCCTTCAAATTATGGGCTGAAAATGAAGAAATTAAGTGGATTTTTCTCAGCACAGTATTTTCCTCTTGTAATTTTAAATTTGTACCATGGGGGAAAAGCTCTTTGAAGAACAAAAAAGTTGCGACGAATATCAAACGAAATTTTGGATAACATTAAATTTCACCACCATATTATATAAACAGCACCCGAAATTACAAAACTTGATATGAAATAAAAATTTAAAAATTCATTATAATGCTAAAAATTCAATTAAAATGTCGTAGGTACAACTCAACCTTCTTCACAACGCACATAAACAGATACGTCACCCCAAGTTGCCTTACGATTTACTACGTCTCATAAGGGATATGGGATATTTTAAGCCTTTGATATTTTAATAGAATGATTCCTTGGCGTATTTCAGTGATATTTTGCAGTTGATATTGTGTTTTTTTACAAGTATATGATACATTGAATTATCTGGAATCTTTTATTCCAAACATTGGGTTTTAAAATTTATAGTTTAAGTAAGGTCTTTTTAGGGGACAAAGGAACTTCTACCTGGAATTTTTTTATCTTCAATTTTTAACTATATATTTATAATGAGAATGATTAGTATTTTTTAATTACATGATGACACTAAGAATTCCAAATTAGGATTTTTTTGGCAGAATAATGCCTGTTTTTCAAATTTTTTAAAAAAATTCTAACATTTTTCAAAATTCTCCATGCTCATTCTATATCCTTTAAAATCCTTTAATTTTATAATATAAGTTTATCATATGTATACTATAAATATAATTGTGCAATGATTTTTTTTGTATGAATCTAAAGTCTTAAATATATTTTTTAAAATCCCCCTGTTAGGTTTTGCATGTTTTTGAATGTTTTTACTTTTTTCATGGTCTATAAATGAAAAATATTTGTGGTTTTAAAGAACTATGCATAGTTTTATGACCAACACTTAAATTAACAATCCTGAGAAATTTGGAAAAAATCAGAAGCAAATGAATGCGCATGGTGCATCTTGAAAAATTCTAGCATTTTTGAAGAATTTTTTGAAAAACAAGTGTTACAAAATACTTATTTGGGAATTCTAAGTAATTTCAATGTAGCAAAAGAGAATATTGAGCAAGAAATTGAAAAAAAATGGAAAAAAAGGAATTGAATTTGAAGGTCCCTTGACCCCTTAAGTATTAGCATTTTAAGTATAACTTTTCCCAGAAACAAATTTTAGCATTTTGAAGTTCTAATCTCATTATATTTTGCTAGGGTTTCAGAAGAGGCTCGAATCAAAATAAAATACGAAAATTTGTGCCTCCTATTGAAAATGAATGATCAGCGATTTCTTTTTTCAACGTCTATTTTTGGAGCAGCGTACACCGAAAGTAATTGTCTCCTCGCTCCCAGAAGTAGAGCATTTTCTTGGGATTTCTCGGAATAAGATTCTTGGAAGAGAGAAGTTCCGAAGAAGGATGTATTTTCTCCAGGAAAATACTCGCCCATAAATTACACAAACATATGGCAGTAAACAAATTTTTGTAGGAGTATGTTTAAGAAAAGGAATGTTTCGGATTTGTTTCAAACTCCTCATAAATAATAAAAAAACTGTTTTTGGTGCTGTAATGTAAAGTGAAAATGGTGATAAATAACTATTAAAATGTTATTTTAAATGTTATGTATGTAATGTGCTTCAAATATTATATTTTCTTTACGAGGGAATGAAACGAAAAACTTTTAAGAAGTTTTCAGTGATACTAGTGTTTTCATAGGGTAATTTTATGATCTTTGCATTTGGGATTTGCAATGAGAGAAATTCATATCTGATTTTGTGCGACGGGAATATGGGCTGCACTTTTAAGACCGATAGTGGATGACATTTACAATATTTATCGTGGATTTAAAGACTTCTTAATTTGCATATTTATTGTTGCATCGTCAAAAATTACACGGCTTCTATAGAGTCAAAGTAGCATTTCTGATGAATGGAAAAACTTTTAAACTTTAAAGGCTTCCGGGTAGTGGTCCTTTTGGATTATCTCGCCTAAATGTAAACCGATGGGGAAAGTTTTTCCAATAATTGTCGATTTGGACCGAAAGATTTTTAAAAAAAAATTGTACTAAAGGAAATGATGTGACGCCAAAGGAATTGATGTGCACTTAAAACATAGTATATCACGTTTTACAACCTAAATAATTCAAATTTTAAAATATTGTTTGCGTTCGTTTTAAAGAATGTAAAAGATTCCCGAATAAAAAAATATCTTTCTCTATTTCGGAGTACAATTAAGAAAAAAGCTTTCAATCCAAGTAACTGGAATTTTTTTCCCATAGCTTTAACACTAAACCCGATACGATTACTACTCAAGAGTCTTAAGGAAATCCTGAAAGCTGGAATGCTTGGTATATTTTCAACTCAATTATGTGCTAAATCCCTAATATAATAATACATGACGCATACAGAAAGTAAGAACCGGTTGGGTGTAAAAACATGCATGAAGAAATTTCTGCAAGATTTTTATTGCCAAATGTTAAAACGGATATTACACCACTATTTTACGTAGTTACCCTATTTATTGAGGCATTTGTCGCATCGTGAGACTAGCTTGTTTTCCTTCGTCGATGAAATCCACCGCCGACCTATTCAGTCACTCCATCACAACGTCTTTTGTTTCTTGATTACTCTGTAGATTACTTTGTAGATTCCTAAGTCTCTTCGGGTGGAGAAAAAAAACTGTAATGGTTACGAGCTAGGCCGGGACAGTACGGTGTTTGTTTAAAACTTTCCTAACCAAGCCATTCAAGCAATGTTCGTGTTCGGACGGTGGTGTGCGGCCGCAGAGACAAAGTCTAGCGGACAGTAACCCTCGCCATCGAATCTGAATGGCTCAGAGCAGCTCCTCAAGAGTTTCACAGTAGGATTAAGCATTGGTGGTTGTACCTTAATGGTCGTACCTTACCATTTATGGTCGTACCGAACGAACTTTTCCGCGTTCGAAAATCTTATCACCGACCGCACTTCACAGCTGGTGGATTTCGCTTTTGATGTCCTCTTTAAACTAGGAAAGCGAGACAACTTTATAGAACAATATAAGTTACACCAAATGAAGTACCAGACGTTCAAGAACCAAATGATGGCAGCATCAGCGGCGTTACAATGTCGTGACATGTGCATGATTTATGAGCAACCCGTTCTTATTTTGTGGATGCGCCGCCTATTTTGAGCATTGCTAAATATTTATATCAATTTTGAAATAAAATTTTATATACAGTCGAATCCGGTTAATTGGACTACCGGTTAATCAGACCAGCCGCTTATTCGGATCGAATTCTAGAGAACCGAAAGAAATCGTATTGCATAAGCCTAATATTATTCGCGAGCCGGTTATTAGGACCAAAATGATCGCGTCCCGATGTGGTCCGATTAACCGGAATCGACTGTATAGGATACATAATCTGTACTTCTAACTAAAATTCAAAAATTTATGACAAATTTAAAATAAAATTCTTAAAGTTGGGGAAATAATCTAAATTTTTAATCCATTGTAATAAAAGTCATGAGTATTGCTAAAAATGTCTAGCAACTTTTAAGGGAAGTTCCAAATATAGGATATATAAAATCCAAATTTTTAAATAAAACCATTGCAATATGAGTCTATTCAAAATCTCCATAAGTTTATTTACATCACCTTTTCAAATAAATTCATAAAGCCAGATGCATAATAAAAATTTCTAGCAAAAAGTCCTTGTATTGCCAATATTTTTTATCAATTTTCATATGTATAGTTTTAAATGTGAGATACATAATATGCGCTTTTAAATGAACGTACAACGTCATGAGTATTGAGGAGCATAATTTTAAAAATAAAATTCTTAAATTCTGAATATCTGAAATATTTTGAGATATCTGAATTTCTAGCTAAACGTCATTAATAATTCAAATTATTTTTATCAATTTTAATGTGTATGATTTTAAAAATCAGATGCATGATATAAAGTTTCCAATAAAAGCATCATGATAATTCCCAAAAATCAACTTTCAAATAAAATTCTGAAAGTCAGATGAATAATATAAATTTCCATATGACTTTAAAGTTATATGATGGTCATCGATAAAATTTACTCGGACTTTCAAAAGGAATTTCTTAAGTTGTCAACATAACTAAATGTAAAACAACTGAAGAACATTTTAAAATATTATATCAATTTTCAAATGAAACTCATAGCATATAGTCTGAACAGATGGTTTACAAAATAATAATAACAATCTTTTGAGTTAGTTTACTCTAATCCGGATAGTCAATTAACACTAGCAACACGGGAATTTTTTTCTTACTAAAAAGACTGAACGCCGTCATTTTGACGGTTAAAAATAATATAGAGTATTTAAAATATTTAATGTTTTTTAAAGAAAATTGTTAAATACTTTAAATTTTGAACTATTTCATACCAATATATAATAAATTTGTATACATTTAGATATTTTTTATACATGTATGTCGAGCTGACAACCTGGTATGGTTTATCCGTAAAAATATTATATTCATGGTTTGTGCAGTTCTTATTTTTCAACGCCAATATTTACGAAGAGTCGATATTTCTGTTATTTGCATAAGGGGGAAGAGACGAAAAGTAACTAACATTTTTCCGGTATTATTTTAAAGACTTCTGTCTGTTTTCTATATTAACGTCAAATTGACTGCTTTTAGTCTTAGTAGATATAGAACACATTTTACACACTTTACTATCGAATATAATTTTGTAAATATGTGTGCATATTTCGCGTAAAATTAGAAGAAATCATAAAATTTCAGAAGCCTGAGGACATAAATACAGACATAGTGCTCAATAATATGTCCGAAACCGTCAAAATGACGGCTTCCTTCTTTCTAGTGTTAAAACAATAAAAACAT
Source organism: Dolomedes plantarius (assembly GCA_907164885.2). Taxonomy (NCBI): domain Eukaryota; kingdom Metazoa; phylum Arthropoda; class Arachnida; order Araneae; family Dolomedidae; genus Dolomedes; species Dolomedes plantarius. The sequence goes on from OU015492.1 coordinate 17,971,919, forward strand.
ATCAAAATAATATCACTTTTCAAGCGAATTCGCATTACATAATTTAAATAACTACCATTGCAGATCACAAAATTTTAATAACAATAATCTCTTAACTTCATTTACTTTTCACCTGATACAAATAATGCGCTCTTGAAAATACAGCAGAAGGCTAAAGCGATGCAACAATAAATTAAAGCGAAATCCGATGGAGAAACCCTCTCCATCTGACAGAAAAGGAATATTTTCTCTCATTTGTTTCTCTAAATGATGTTTAAAATAATTCACCCATTACAGCAGGTCGCGAAATGAACTCCCGACAATATTTATTTGCGAAACTCAAATTTCTTTCGGGGTCAATAACTGCCTCCAATTTTCGGGAGCATCTGCTTCCCGAACCTGACGCCAGGTCTCGCTGAAGTCATGGCCGTGGGGGGAAAACTATTCAGACGATCACCGTTCCGAGATCAAAGGAAATGTTGCTCCTCGGGATCCGAAGATGACTTGAATGGAAAACATGGAAACATGGAATGGCAGTTATTATGCTCCACAGCAAGCTTATATCCAAGAGACAACGGAAAGTTACAATTACAAATATTACCCAGGTAAGGTGATTTATTTCAAAAATTATTAGCTATGTCGTTCAACTTTTTAGCTCTCCTTTCATGACGCAAGAGGTGAGACTGATGCATGGGTTCAGTAATTTTTTTAGTAATTTGTTATCGAAATGTTAATTAAAAGGGTATAAGATATGGTATAAATAAATACCTTAATGTAATTATTTGAAAAAAAATTATTTCTTGCATGAGTATTTTTTCAGAGCTGTTTTAATGCTTGAATTAAATGAAAAAAAATGTGTTTAGGATGAAATTAAAGCGCAAAAAAGCCATAAAAATACACTGTTGAAAAAATTAGATATTTTGAAAACTCCTGAATGTAAGAGAAGTTTTTTTCATTAGAAATAAAATAATTTAACCTCAAATTTATTTTACAGTCCGTAGATAAGTCTAATAGAGACTGCAAATGATTAAATAACCAAAAAGTTTAGTAATTAGTTTGTGCAACTTTTTTTTGCATAAATCTCTGATATTTCAGGCCTCTCAGCACAACTGTTGCATAGTTATAAAAGGAAAGAAAGAAGTGTAAAGATGTTTAATTGCTGAAAATAAATTTTTTATAACTATTTATACATGAGAAATTATATGCAGATAATATGTTTGAGAGAAAAAAAGAGCTTCCTGAATAAAAAATGTTGCCCGTATTTGTTATTTTATTCATTTTTATCCTCTCGTATGGAAGAATCTATCATAATTTACCCAAATTTGTGAATTTTACTAAACTGATGCTACAAAAACTCTTGCGTATTTTCATTTTCAATTTAATTTTAAGAAAAACTACTAATAGTTTACGCTAAATTTAGAAAATTAATTTGCTTATTTACTTAAGCGTTAACTTTTTTCATGAACCTCAACATTTTATTCGAGTACTGCGTTTTATTATAAATGTGTATTTGCCCACTATTTCTATTACCAAGTCATGTAGAAATTAATAACATATATAAAAATGGCTAAAGATATTTCGAACAGTCAGAAAAATGCAATAGAGAGTTATTATAAAAAATACTAAACTTTTTTTTGTAAAATTGAATATTTAGGTTAATATACAGGGTGATCCACTCGAAAGAGGCCTGAATATTCTGTAATAACCATCGCTGGGACGAAACAATCTGAAGGAAACAACGTACAATGTGCTCCTCAGTAGATGGCCCATCACATCTCACGGTTTCGGATGCGACGTGGTTCCATTCGTTGGGTTGTGTTAACGCGCAAAAAAAACCCTTAAATGGGCCGCTGAAAATCTCTTTGCTCACCAAGCACCGTTCCATGATCAAAGAGTTGGTGTGTGGTATGCGATGTCTCAGAGGCCCCATTTGTCTTTGACACAACCGTTAACACCGATGTGCACCTTAACATTTTTGAACAGTTCGTGAATCAACTGGGTGATCTTGAGTAACGGAATGTTAATCCCAGCAAAATGAAGCAACGTGTCAACACATAGGCAAGGGGCATGGTGGAAATTGAACTCTTCTTCAGCAAAAAGGTAATGCCAAAAGCACTTTGGCCTCCACGGTCTCCGGATCTGACACCACCAGAGTTATTCCTTTGAGAAAAATCTATCTGAACAAGTCTCGCACTTTGGAAGATTTGAAGGAAAACATTCAACACGAAATTGCTGCCATTTTCCCCGATATCCTTGCCAGTATGTTCAAGAACATGGAACTCCGCGTAGAAATGTGTCTGGCAGAAATTGGAGATTTTTCCATCATCGCATCCAATGCAATAGATTATACATCAAGGTATGTAGCGTATTTTTTTCCGTTCAGATTACTTCATCATTCTAAGAGTTATTACAGAATATTCAGGGCTTATTTCGAGTTAATCACCCTGTATTACTTAATAAAATCTCTCTGCATGTTTAAATCTAGTGTCAGTTGTCCATAGCATAATGATCTTCTAACAGATGACTCGGTATATTATTTAAAGTATTGATATGCTACATTTACGCCTAATAAAATAATTTTTTAAAATCTTATTTTTAAATCAATTTATTAATGTTTACGCGTTTAGGATTCTAAGTACTTATTAATTGTATGATTACCTATATTCTTTAGGATTCTATCAATATGTTTAGCTCTCAAATATATGACTCAGTATCAACGAGTTTCAAAATAAGTTACGGTGCTTATAATGGTGAGTAGACAGGCATAAAACCTTGCAGCATCTGCAGCATCTAAATATTTTACTAGCACATTAAGCCATGGATACAAATTTTGTGTAAATGAGCAGTTATAGTTATCAATGAAATGCGTATCCACCAAAATTTAACACATGAATAATTTTCTTGATAAACCCATGAATAACGAAGCAGGTATGATTATAAAACGGGTGTCTTTTCGAAGGGCGATAATTAAAATAATGATAATATTAGAAAGGAAGTCCTTTTAGAATATATTTTAATATAAAATTATGCTTTAAAATGGCATCGAGTGATTATTTAGAAAAAAAATTCTTTGGCGAATTCGTCTCAAAGGCTGAAAAGTATAATTACTAATTTCTAAAAGCTTGTAGGATTGATTTGTAATACTGCTAAAAAGCCTTCCTATGATAATATATTCCTTCCTATGAGATTGGATAACATTCCGTATACTTGCCAATCCTCCACGATGTGTATATGCGTCAAAGAGAAAATAGGCGGTCCTGGGACACCCTAGTGGTAAGTGTGTCAGAATTCGGTACTGAGAGATGTTCGTTCGAGTCCCGACAAACGACATTGAATGTTATCTTGTCTACGCCTTGTACGGGCATGATAAATCCGTTGGCCGAAAACCCTTCCATGAGGTTTGTAGAGGTGGGAACAGTATACGGGCCTTCCGCAGATGTCGCCCTTACGGGTGCTTGGTCTAAATTGTGGGGACACCAGGCCATAAGTTGGACTGCGACTTTAATGGCACCCAACAGCAAGTGCTAAAACCGGAGCCTCACGCATTCAGGTCTGCAAGGGACATACGGCAAGAGTGAGTGATACATAGAAAAGAAGGTACAGTAGGCGTAATACCATTAAAAATTCTAGTTTGTAAATAAAATAAATGCCTACTTGGAGAAATAAATATTCTGCATGAGCACTACACTATAAGTCAAAAATTATTTTACTTGTAAACATTCTTAACTATTTTTCGTTATTAGGAAATAATTTCACTTGCACGAAGCTTGTCAAAACACAAACAGGAACAAAAGATGTCTTAATAACCGCAATTTTTTTTATTATATAGAGGTTATTAAGAAGTCACTTGCTCATGTACGAAATATTACATGAAATACAATTTTTTAATGAATATTTCTTTATCTCCGTTCACCTCATTTTTGGTCGTTTACCGCTAGGTTGCACATTCACGTCTTAGGGCTTTTATCCTTCTACTAACGAGAACACTTCAGCTGTATAAAACTATTATAAACTAGTGTGCTAAAGAGAGGAGGTTTTAAAAATATTTGCAAATCCTAACGTGGCAACGAGACTAATTACTGAAACAAATATATATAACTGACAATTCATGTTATCGCATAGTAATAAATGAACCATTCCCAAGCCAGATCGTTTAAGTCCACATTTTGAAATTTTTGAAATTTTAGTGTCAAAGCCCTTGATTGACTCCTAAAATTTTACATCCATGATAATTTACATCCATGATAAATTTCCCAAATAATAAGGATTCACACCAATGACAAAAGTTTTTTGACTATCAAATAATAAGTCACTTTTTTCAGAAGCCGATCCAATTAAGTCCATTTTCTAATTGTAAATCGTTGTAATAATGCCATTCAAACTCAGAAATAAGTACAGTAAAACCTCGTTTATCCGGATCAGATTTTTAGACATTATTTTTATTTAATATTCACATTAGATAATAATTTTTAACTATGATAACAAGGACGTAACTACAAGTACGCCAAATATTTGCTTTTTTAGTATGATTCAGTGTATAGTTCCTGCATAGATAACACAGCAAATTATGGTAATAAAATGCTTTTTGTTGAGTTTAACCTTTTCCTTACGGGGTAGGATAGTATGAAACCCAAGAATGAATGAATGAATACACACACACACTTATATATATATATATATATATATATATATATATATATATATATATATATCTTCTTTCCTAATGCGGCAGACGGTTACTTGGACATTATCCTTACCGTCATATGACACTGCGGAATTGCTGGCCACTTTTCTGGGAGTATTGTATAAGGGGACCAGCATTACCCTCCAGGGGCCGGTCCCGTAATTTTGAACCAAGTCAAATGATTAGACTGGAGCACTTGACTTGGAGGACATTGCAGCCATGCATTATTTTACGTGCCCCGCCCACCCTTAGCGAACACGGTGGTGGATTTTGGTAGTGACCGGCCTCGAACCCACAACTCTCAGATCACTGGATCGGCGCCTTTGCCAACCGGGCCACCGCACCCGTACATATACATACATACATACATACATACATACATACATATATATGTATGTATATGTATATATATATACATATATATATATATATACATACATATATATATACATACATATATATATATATATATATATATATATATATATATATATATATATACAGAGGCTGTTCACACATTTTTTAGACGATGTATATTGTATTCACAAAACAAAATTACATAAAATTCTTGTGTTTAAAATGTTCTATTTGACATCCCTTATTCTGAACTATCTTTCGACACCGCAATTTCCAGGATAATAATGCCATTTGAAGTGTCAGAAGAGGTATTCTATCCCATTCCCCCTGAACAGCTTTCCAGAGTCCTGTAAAGGTTTTGGGACGACGTTTGGATAATGCAGATTTTAAAAGTCCGAAAGCACAAAAATCCATAGGTGATACATCGGGAGATCTAGTAGGGATATCAGTGAAGGGTGTGGCCTTGATACCAGTTTTTTGTTCCATTTCTTTTAGGAAATTTACAGTGGATTTTGATGTGTTACTGCTAGCTTTGTCCTGATGGAGTCTCACAGATTGATGGCACTGTGGGTAAAGCGATGGTATTTCATTCAGAAAAATTGGCGATAAAATATTTTCCTGATAGTATTTGGAGTTAATCTTGACATGTTTTTGCACTCTCTTTATTTTTAACTTGCCATTATAAGAATAACCAGCAACAATAATGAATCCCTTAGAAAAACTTTCTTTCGATTCTTTGAACCATGTACTTAAATTTTTGTCTCCCCTTTTATGATAATAAATGACTCTTTTTTTTGTTGCAATCATTTAAATACTCCCATGATTAATCTATTGTGACAATTGTTTTCCATTTTTCTTTGGATAAGTGTTTCTCATATAGAATTCTGCAGCGTGTCCTGCGTTCAGCGATATGATTCGGAAGAAGACGATGCACATTGCGTTTTTTCGCTTTCTTAAGATTTAAATCAACGTTTATCATTTTGTTTACAGTGGACACCGAGCATTTTAACGATTTTGCAACTGTCCTTTGACTAGGGGGATTTTCTTTTAACATTAAACAACGTACCTTTGCAATAGTCGAAGATGTCCGTTTTTTCCTTGGATACTTGTTTGGAATTTTTGAACCACTTGAGGCTCCAATTTGACGTTTTTTTCCTTTCTTGTTGACGATATTACCTATCGACGCTTTAGATATCACAAAACCATGACTCTCACATCGTTTTTGGATAACGGAGTATGCATATTTCTCTTCGGAAAGAGCATAAATGTAGCCTTCGAACCATTGCTTTGTTAAAAACGCCATTTTGAATAAAAACAAAACTTTCAAGCCGCAGACGATAATTTTGACTTTTAAAAACATAGTACAATTGCAATTATTTCTTTTGCAGTAAACGATTTTTTATTACCGCTTACCAAAATCGTCTAAAAAATGTGCGAACAGCCTCTGTATATATATATATATATATATATATATATATATATATATATATATATATATCCCCCTTAATGGTGGTTCTTATAAAGGGGTTATTAAATTTCCCGTTCTAAAGAGGAAATCGAAAAAATTGGCCCCGTAAGGTAAAGGTTAAGAAAGCTTTACTATACTTACCAATTCTTTGTTAAGAAATGGTGTGGAAAGTTATTTATATATTTTTTAATGTCTTAAAAAGAATACTATTGCATAATCCGGATTGCATATGGTCCCAGTTAGTCCGGATAAACGAGGTTTGTCTGTACTTGACGATAACGGTCAATCGTTTAATGTTGTTTCGTCATAAAAAATAAAATTATTGAATCAGTAACAGTCTAACTGCCACAGAAGTAAGTACTTGAGAATTAATAAACAATTATTTCAATTTTATTTTTGTGCGGTAAAAAAAATAATGTGAAGACTGAATCGGATGTTATTACTTTTTTTCACCAGCCAAATCGATTAACTCCCTTAATCTCACAAAAAATTGTAATTATAATAAAGATGACTCCAAGGGTCTTCTATTTCACGGATTTTAAATGTCGTTAGATATATGCTACATATGTAATAATGTATTCTACAATTTTTTTTAAAATTTATATTTTGACAGGAATTTTAATAAAAATGTATATTTTTTTTGTTCCCTTTTCTCAATTTTTTGTTTTATGGACTTAAATAATTTGGCAAGTATACAAGTTTCGTCCACGTGCAAGAGAGTGTTAGATTTTTTTTTGGTTTGCTTTTATCTAAATAAGAGAAAACTTTGCTATGCATATCGCTCTCCTAGCATCTATTTGTGAATATTTTTGTGTGTCTTTCAAAGGTGAGTTTAGAGGTTTTTTTTGTAGTTTTTGTAATTAGAAAAGTTATTATTTTATAGAAAACATGCTTAAAAATAGGCAAATATAAAGAAACAACTTTCTGTTTATTTACACTAACGTAGTTTCAGGAAACGAACTTTGTTCATGCATTAATCCTCTTGTCCATCTAAAGCTGAGGGGGATTTTAGTACATTAATTTTTTCATTTAAATTTTTACTTTTTAACTTTTATGCTAAATGTCTTAGGACCTGTTCACATAGGACTCCAGTAGCGGAAGTGTAAAAGGAAAGATGGCGCTGGATGGAAATAAACTAATCATAAGCGTTAAACATTTCGTTGCTAATCGTTTGGCGGTTTGTCATTGGTTAAATATATTAAAATACTTTAACGCTTCCGCTATGGAACTCCCATGTGAACAGGCCCTTAGAGCATATAAGCTTCCTAATACCGGGCAAAAATGCCTAATTCATTCAATAAACGGATTGTACACCCGAAATCCAAAAGTTAGGATTCACTTGAGGCAAATAAAAGACTAACTGATTCTGCTAGCTACGATTATCATTATATGTAATGTTATAGAATTCCACCTATAAATGATGCGGCATATGTCGCATTACTTCCGATACGGTATCAAAAACTAAATTAAATGTTTAATTTACTAAGTAGTGTGCCAATAAAAACGGTATCACTCTCCTGGGGATGACAGATACACCAAAATTAAAATAAAGTAAAATAGTAAATAAAAGGAAGAAAAATTTATAAAAATAAATGCCACAAAATGAATTTGATAAATGTATGCTCATCCGTTTTACAACCCACTAAGGGCTCGAGGTAGCCTAGTGGTAGCGTGTCGGCTTTCGATGCTGAGAGTGCTCGGATCGAATCCCGACAAGCGCCATTCAATACCGCTTTGTCTTTACCAGTAATATCCATGTTAAATCTGTAGACCGGAAATACCCTTTGTGAGGTCAGAGAAGCTGGGAGAGAGTACGATCCCACAAGATGTCACCCGTGGAGGGTGCTCGGCCAAAATTGAGGTGGCACCTATTTCGGACTCCGACCCTTGTAGTGCCATTTTATACTGGAGCCACCCCTCAGACGTCTTACCAATGGACATGGTCTGGAATAACAGGGGGGCATTAGAAACAACAACAACAACCCTCTAACAATGGATTTCATCCAAAAGTATATATTTCTTTTGATCAAATGTAATCATCGCAATGCATTATTAATATATTGAGGTCCTTCAGCAACTTAGGTGGCATTTCCGAACAAAGTAATACATGGGGGAAAATATAATGAAGCTGCAAAAGATAAGGCTACTAGATTTTGGGGTTAATCTTCGTTGCAAAAGAACATGTATAATCGTTATTTTAATCTTGATGATTTTCATCATTGCTTCTGCAAATGATCCAAAATCATTTAACTTATTCTGGAGGAAGAATTATCTTTCTTTTAATATTCCTTATGAAACTCCAAAATGTATTTAAATATTTTAATATCATCATGGATTTATTAAAAAATGTCAACGTTCAATGATCAGTGATTAAAAATCAAAAAGAGTTACGCTAAATTGTATTTTTAATCGAAAAGAGAACTATATTTGAAAATGAAAGGCAAAATAAATCAAACAATAACGTCATTATTTTGGAATGTCAAAATCTGCTGATGAAAATTGAAATTATGTGACGTTTATAGCGAAATTAATGTTTTCAATGTGATATGAATAGCTATTCTCTGTAATAACTATGTGAAATATTAGTATATGTCATTTCGATTTTAATATTATGTCTGGATAATGTTTTTACAGGCTTTAGTTCATTATATTTAAACGCAGTCAACCAATAGAAATTCAATTCAGATTCTTAGCTCCATTTACGCGTTATACATTTTTGAAACGTAATAATACATGGGAAATTTGTTTGGGACGTTTTAATCTTTATCCCCAAAGAGTTTTTTTTTCATGCAATTTCAAGCTCGAGTTAGCAATTAAATAAGAAACCTGTCTAGAGGATGCAAACTCACGAGATTTTAATCACACACTACAGAGGTTTTTATAAAGTCTTCGAAATTTGAATAGAATTTTTAAGCCACAATGTATCCCAACACTAACAATGTAAGAAATGGCTGCGAAGCAATTTAGATCTTCTTCCTACCATCTAGATTTGCATACAGATACATTGTTACTAAAAGCCTTTTTTTAACATCTACTTTCGGATTTCCACGGTTCCAAAGACGTTGGTAATTTTTATTTAAATTTACTTCTTTTAATATTTATCAAGAACTATTTCTATGCTTATTAAAATTTGTCTTCGATTAACTAAAATGACTTAAAAATTAAAATACTTGCTTGTACCTGTACAGCAGGTACCTGTTCAGCGCCAAAGTATTTCACCTCTTTTAGATTTTGTGTTCTATTAAATGTAATACCAAGTTGCAATAGACTAATCGAGGGCATTTTGTTTCAGAGTCCCCGGGATTGAACCCGTGGATGGCGTAGAGGGTTCGTAACAGTCTAGAATTGGCATTATATTTTAAGTACTGCTGTATTTAGAAATCGTGTGGTAGAATGTACCGTAGGTTGGGTATGAGGGGATGCGGTTTATTTATGATCTTAACGCAGAGTACAATTAATATTGCTTCGAGTACGTAGATTGGGGTTACTTGGACCCAAAAAGTGAAGATTTTTGTACATATCTTACCCAACGATAGCCTACAAAACATATTTGTGCTGATAACCTGATTTGAACAGCTTATCTGAAGATTCGCCAGGATTTTAGGTCTTTTTCGAACCAAAATTTTCATCATATATATATTTAATAAATTATTGAAATTTGGGTTCAAGTAACCCCCTGATTGTGGTTACTTGGACCCAACCTACATTCTACATGAAATATACAATTCAAATAGGTAGTGGACTCAAGTAGCACCTAGGATTTTGAAACAAAAATAGAGGCTAATGTATGAAAAAATTATTTTACATTAAAACAGAAAACAAACCCCTTTTTATTTTCAAATCTGATTGTTAGCAGCGTATGCGTCTACAAAACTAATTTTACCCAGTCATGCCCAGGGATTTTGTTTTGGAAGCATTTCACTGATCTTCCATGCATTGCAAGGTAAGACTTGACAATAAATTCAAAGTCCAGTTCGTCTACGGGAAATCCAAAATCACAAATTTTGTCTAAATGACTGGCACAGTTCAACGCTTCTTTACTAGTAAAGAAGTTCAATCTCTTTTTTATAGTGGACCTACTAATTTTAAAGTGGGTTGAGGGATCTCTCTGGGACATTTCTCCTGACCTCACAGCATTTGAACATTCTCTAATTTTTCAGCTGTAAAATCCGCATACTTTCTGCTCCCAGGAGAGCTCTTGTAATTTTGGGGCATTTTTGTATCAGATTTGCGAATTAATGCACATGAACCGGTTTAACCCTTTAATAAAAAGAACCCGACATAAAGTAATGATATTAATTATTTTTGCAGTGAAATTTGAGAATGCCTAATTAAAAATATGACTAGGGGTTAATTGGACCCACTTCCTTGCTTGGGTCCAAGTAACCCCATTTTTAGTTTATCAGCACACTAGTTAATACTTATAAATTTTACTGGGTTAATGGATTCTCTATTCATCTAAAACCATTGCTATATTCTTAAAGACTGTATTTGAAATGTAAATTTATCCTTATCTAATGTGGAACTGTAGTGTGTAAATAAGTGAAAGTGGAAGTTACAAGGTCACAAAAATTCGTGCTTTTATCACAAAGCAACGTAACCTGAACTAAAAAAAGAGGGGAACAGCGGGAACGTAGTAAAGTACCTCAGGACCTGGTTAATGCTCCTATCTGTTGGAGAGATTGTGAATTATATCTATATTTTATTGATAAGAGATCTAGGTGTAATTTAAAACACTTTTTCGGTTTGGGTCCAAGTAACCCCTAGGGTCCATGTAGCCCCAACGTACGGTATATTATGAGTTAACATTTTTTTTTCTTTTAAAGTCTAATGCGGAGGCACTTGTCGTTAGACATTTACCTTTTGTTATTCACTGCTGTTTTACTGGCTGCTTTACTATGGGAGCACCCTATAGGGGAGCCAGCATTGCTCCCTCTGAGGGGGACGACACGGAAACAACCAAACCTTATTCGGGATTAAATGAGTGAAAGTAGTATGTGCGCTAACGGCAGTATGCCAAGCTGCCCTCTTTCGTGGTTGTGTTTTAAAGAGTAAACAATCAAAACATTTAAAACTTTTTAAGAAAGGGAAGCAAAACGAGTCTCGGTTATAAATGTTAGAACCTGGTAAACCTGGAAATAACATTGAATACACGCAGAACACGATTAGTTTACCAAATCATATATATTATTTCTTGAAGGTGATTTTTTGTGACGGTCCCTTTTCCTCCCTTCATACTTATTCAAATTATATAAATGATGTACCATTTTAAAGATTATGTTCTCTGCTTCTGACGAATTGTTAATTTGGAAAGACACATTGTATCGTTTGTTTAAAAATCAAAGTTAAGAATTGACTTTTGGCACCAGAGTTCTTTCCCCAGATGCGTCGATACGGCACTATCAAATAGTGTGTACAAAGAAGTTTTGTAGTGTAAATAGCACATTTTCTACGAGTTTGTGCCATACTTAAAATTTAATATTGTCTATAAATGTGTTTTGACGAGTACATATCTCATGTTCCTCTGTTTTGTGTTATGCTTCACTTCCAATAGTGTGTCCAAAGGTGTTTTCTAATCGGTTTTGTACTATCGTTGCTCACCATTGTTATTTGGAAATTGTTATTTGGAATAAACAATAGCGCCCTTTACACGTACGCTCTTTCCCGCGTGAAACCACGATCCCAAGCGATTGAGTGCACGTGTGAAGGTGTCGGAGAGGAAGGGAAAGCTGCTTTTTAGCGTACTGCACGTTTTCCCGCGCGCAATCCCGTACGCTCCAAGCACTCGCGAAAGAACGTACGTGTAAAGGGCGCTTATGGCTACAAATGAACCGGTTCTTCTTTCATCCTACTACACAGTGGAGGGCCCGGCCCATGTACTGTAGTTACCACTACTCTTCCTGATGTTCCTGAAGCTCATCCTACTACAAACCACCAAACTCGTTATAAAATGAATCGTATTTTATTCGCGTTCGAAGTCTTCACACGGATTACCTAGTATATCTAAATAGCATTTGTTAAAGTCATCTTCAGATTTAGTGAGAAAGTACAATATATATATATATATATATATATATATATATATATATATATATATATATATATATATATATATATATCCACGTTTGTTTCTTAGTTATTATAAGATTGAAATATATCTAAGAAACATTTTGAGAGACATCCACATGCGACGTGTGGAAACGTATGGTTCTAGAGTCTCTTGTTTTATAATATTTAAAACAAAAATAGCCCATGATAATTTTTAGCACATCATAGATGCTATTTTCAACAGTTATCACGGAACTGGAGATAAAACAGTCGTACGTTGTATAAAGAACATTGTCTACGGGATTAAACTCACATAAAATAACAGGCAACAATGGCCCAATGTATTTCAAAATATTGCTGTTTTTCTATGAGAGAAATTGGGATTCTGTTGACTTCTGTTACTTTATATGAGTTTGATACCATTAAAATTACATTATTTATGTTCTTTTTTGGCTTCTAAAAAAGGTACATTGTCAATTTTAAAGTCTTATTTTGTTGATTATTGACTGAAAGATTCCCGCTCCAAAAATTACGCGGTTTGCGTTCAAATTAAAATAGTTTGTGATTCCAACCGCCTCTTTAATATCGACTTGAACATCTTGTAAAAGTACGGAAATATTTATTAAACTGTAAAACTCCCGATTGCTTTTACTCTGCAAATGATAATGCGTACATTAATTTGGCAGGTTTCTGGAAGCCTGCCAAAGTGGTTACAGAAGAAATAAATGCAAAAAATACCAGATGGCCCGGTGTGCTCGATAAAAATTACTCAGAAATTGGCTCCGCAAAAAATGATTTTATAAAACGAAAGAGACAAATAATTGATTTTTAATGCCCCAGTACTTTCATGATAAAATACCCATGTAGCGAGAATAAAATCCGAGACTTTTTCTGTCGAGATGGATGCTATTTTGGTGTTAACGACAAACACTTTTCTTCTATTCACTTTTCTTTTATCTTTCTCCTTTTTTTTAGTCAAAAGTAGAATACGCATCCGTGACGTAGGGTATTTATTGGTCATACATTATTTTCTTTTCTGAAGAGGACAATCAGTTATTCAGCGTCAGCTATTTGCGTATTTTTGGAAGGACTCATCAGGATTTTGTTTCAACGGACGAGTACCGTTTACCGTTTGAGGGGCGCTGTTTGCACAGTGTAAACGCCTAAATCTAGTCTTTATTTTACTTACATTCAATGTATTCCAGTTAAATGAGCAGAAAAATTATTAGTACTGCCATCTGTTATCAGTTTACTGAAGTAAAAATATTTCAAGATTCTTTAGGTTAAAAAAATCGGGAAAAAGCTGCACCGTGCAAACGAGGGAGATTGTTGCCCCTGAAAGGAATAAGGCCTTTTTCACATTGCCTCCGTAGCCTTCCTCTGTTGTAGCCAAGATTGTTGACAAGGCTTGTGATTAGTTTGGCATATCACGTGGTCATTGCACTGAGCTCTGTGATTGGCTAAATTTTTTATTGTAGACGTTCCTATCCAGGGCGAAAGCAATGTGAACGAAGCCTAACATCAATTACCAGATCTGTTCGTATGGAACCGGCGTCTCCTATCTCGAGATCTCGGCTATATTAGGAAGTATTGCTTTCGCCCTGAATAGGTTCCCATCTATCCCTACTTGTAATATATGTTTGAAGCAGAGTACAAAAACATGTTTTTTCTTGTATTTTTAAATAGTATTTCTTTCTTAAATAGTATTTGGATATATGTTGTTGTTGTTGCTAATGCGCCCTAGTTGGAGGTTTCATTCACCAGGTCCTAATAGGCTATTGGGATGAAAGGGGCGGTTCCTGTTTTGATTTAGCACCACAAGGGTCCGACTTGGCTAAATGACCGGTCCCGTAATTTTGAACCGAGTCAAGTGAAGAAACCGGAACACTTGACCCCACACCTCCAGAGGTAAATTTGAGAAATTGGAGGACATTGCAGCAACGACCTATTTTACGCGCAACGGCCACCATTAGTAAACACGGCGGGTGGATTTGCAGCGACAAGCATCGAACCAGGGACGTTGAGATCACTTGCTCTTGCCAACTGGGCCACCACGGCTATTTGGATATGTAATCTACATTAAAAGTTTTCATGCATTTTTAATGTAGTTTATATACTTATTTGGATATATAAACTACATTAAAAATGCATGAAAAACGGATGGGGCCGCAACTGCAATTAAATGCATCTTCAAAAGTCTTGTGCCTAGGTTTCTCCGCCTCCCAGTCACCGGTAAAAATTTAGAGAAATTCGGCATTTGGAATTCTGTGGATATCGACTACGACAGGCTGAGAGGGCCATGGCAAGTGCGAAATCTATGTCTGCTGGATAGGCTGGAGATGTATAGATCCCCATTTAAAACTTAAAAATAATTATCTTCGAGGAGTTATGAGTACATTATCTTTTAAAGGCTAGCGTAATAATAAATATAAGGGTACACGGGAAATTCTATAACTCATAGTTTTATAGTAAATAAACTTAAAAATTAATAAAAAATGATGTTTCTCATTTTATAAGATAGTGTTCTCTTTTGTAAAACAAAATAATATGATATAACATGAAGCCAAAAACATATAATTTAAGTAAATACACTACTGAATATTTTAGTTCTCAAGAAATTTAAAAATATATTATTCAAAATGAAGAAAATTAAACACATTTATAATAACGTTAATTTTGTTATCTGATTTAAAGAACCTATAAAAGAAAAATGCATAACATTTACGTTTTACGCCGAGGTTATGAATAATAATAGCAATTTATGTGATTATATACACTAATGACTCTATAAAATCTATATAATATAATCTATCTGATAGGACTCTATAAAATCTAATCTCAAATGATTACATTATAAAAAAATATGTAATGCAATGTAAATCTAATTCCATGATTAATCCATACGATTTAGAGAAATGGCATCTTGACAATCTAAATAGTGTAATTAATCTGCAATTTTTTGTTGTTGTTGCTAAAAGCCCCATTATGAAGATCTCATCTTCTAATGTGCATGAGCCCATTGTTTGCAGAACAATGGATATTGATTTGAAATTAAAATTCGCCCTTTTTTAATTTTTTTTGTCCCTTTACCAGTTGCGAACATTTATCTGCACAATGGCAGGTCATTTGAAGAGAAACTGCCAAGTTGTAAAGATTTTATGGGTAGATTCTTTTAACTGAACTTGATTACTTCCTTCGAAGAAATCGATTTAGGATAAAGTATTCAGTTTTGGTGGCTAGCTTTTGATATTTTCAGTTTTCTGAACAAAAGGAAGGGTAAAGAAAAAAATATTGGACCAGTCTTCCGAAAAGTGAGGAGGTGAAAGGCAAAGTGGTGTAAGTCAAAAGAGTTTAACTGCCAAAACTACAAAAATTCCAGCATAAATTGAACAAATTAAAATTCATAACAATTATTACAATATTGCAAATAATAACTATTTGCAATTCCACCATAAATTGAACATGGAGATTACATATTTGACCCCAAATGAAAAAAGTTGAAAATGTGACTTACACCACTTTACCTTTCAACGCCTCAAATATCCAAATCAGTATGAATAACATTAAGAAATATTTTAAAGATAATTTATCTGTGTTAAAAGGCAATGTTTTGTAAAGAAAATTACTTTTTGATTATTCTTTCCCATTTAAACTATCTGTATTTGACTATAATTATTTCGTAAATAGAATTCGTAGAAAATTTTAGTTCCTCATTGGAAATACATTTATTTATTTACTAAACAAAGTTGGAGCGCTCGGAAAACATATAAGAATTAAAAATGGCCTGACAATAAATGCACTGCTTTTTATTGACATGAACAGCGACGATAAACACTTCAGTTAGAGCAATGAAATTTATATGAGTGATGACTTGCGGTACAATGTGTAAATCATCGAAATGACAGATCTGTTAGTCAAATGGAAGATGCTAAAGCCAGTATTTTCTATTGTTTTTGTTGTTTCTAATGACTCCTAGCTGGATCGTATTCTAGACTAGGTCCCTATAAGCTAGCGGGCTGAGGAGTGCAGCTACAGTTTATAGTGGCACTACAAGGGTCGCAGTCCGATTGAGCCACCTCGATTTTGATCGAGCACCCCCAGGGGTGACATCTGGGGGAATCGCACTCTCCTTCACCCCCTCTGACCTCATAAAGGGACTCTCCAGTCTACGGATTTAACGTGACCATATAAGGCCAAGACACGGAATTATTTAATGGCGCTTGTCGGGATTCGACATGAGTCCCCTCAACACCGAAATTGTCGCGCTACCACCAGACTGCCTAAAGCCCAATATTTTCTTTGATCTAGCAGTTATATATGCTTGTATACAGTGTGTGATAAATCACACCGTGTACAAGCATATATATGGCATGCTGATGGCATATTGATGGCTGTCTATGAAATGTCGGTGCATGCAAACACCACAAACTCTACTCTGCAACTTCTCCAATTCTTCAGTTGTGACAGCGGGTGGTGACATATGGGTTAATTTTCGAGCAGTCATACCCCACACGTTATTAATGCGGAACTAGTTAGGCCTAAAGCAAGCCAAGTAGGAGGTGATACTTTTATTCACAGGCGAAACTCTGGACACTTCAAACAACATAGGGGCGAATATTGTCTTGTTGAACAATAGCACCAGGAAGTGTCTATAAGAGGGATAGGTTCTATGGTTTAAACACCTGTTTGATGTACCGCTGACTGTTTATGGTACCTGCGATTCGTATAAGGCGAGAGCTTGGACGAAATAAATACCATTACTCTTGGAGTATTACCAACACGACGCTATAAAATGCCTCCTTTCAGATGCCGTACCTCGGCTGTATCTGCGAACTAGTATGCAACCGTCATAGTTCTCGAGATTGTCACATTTCAGTCATCCTATTTTCCTCCGTAGCTGAGATTTAAATCATTTGCATTTGCCACGATAAACTATTCGCCAGCCAAATTTATATCCAACAACTCTTTGTGGCAATCTCAATGAACAGCAACGTATTTTTCTACTGTTTTCTTAAAAAATTCTCATCAGTAGTATTAAATCCTAAGTGATTAAATGCCGTGAATGACAGTTAATTAGAAAGCACATAATTGTTTAATGTTTCTAACCTGTTTTCTTTAAGGGTGTTGTGTACTAACTTTATTCCCTCACCTCAACTCGCTCTCGCTAACCCTTGGAGAAATTTATCTACTATTTATAGCTACATAAATGCTGATAATAGGGTCCTTTACACGTGCGCTCTTTCACGAGTGCTTGCGCGCGGAAAAACTTGCAGACGCAGTCAAGCATGCTTGCATTTTCTCCTCATGTTGCGAGTTTTTCGGACGCTCGCACTTTCGCGCGCGAATACTCGTGTCATTTTAAACGAAAAGGGAAACAACGTCCGTGTAAAGGGATTCGCGCGTGATTGACAGCGTGAAACTGGCGCTTGTGAAAAACACACAGTTTTACTGGAGCGTTCACTTAATTCGTTAGTGTTTTAGTAATTTTGTGTTATAGAAATGGACTTTGAAGAAGCAGATCCATTTCTGAAGCCAATCGAGATTTCGTAGTAAAATAAATACAGAAAGTCTAAGAGTCTCTTTCCGGAAGGAACTGAAGATAGTCAGTGACAGTCAGCGTGGTGGAAAAGAAGCAGGTGATATCTACACATCTTCCCTGTGGTACTAGAATAATTTTCCGTTTACAAAAGACCAGGAACTACCTACCAGTAGTTGTACAAATGATGGTGCACCAGAGGATGGAAGCTTAAACGTTGACGAAACCGACCAAACTGCTATTTTGACAAATGAACAAGGCGTGATGGAAGGTGGTGAAACTGGGCAGTGACAAAAAATCGTAAGTTGAATTATTTTGCAATTATTTACAACTACACATTACAGTTACATGTGAAAGCTAATAACATAATAACTAAATACACTAATTATTAATCTAAGTTCTTCCCGTCGTAACCATACGATCTTGCCACTCAACCTTTCCGTTGGTACTGAAATACTTTTTATAAGTTTCTCTGCTTTGTTTAGCTTGTGAACTTGTATGTTCCAATACATGTATGTTTCAGACACGAGCATTCGCGCGCGGATGAACGAGAATTTGATAAACTCGCAACATGAGGAGAAAACGCAAGCACGCGTGATTGCGTCTGCAAGTTTTCCCGCGCGTAATCTTGTACGCCCCAAAGCACCTTTCCCTTCCTTTCCTACATCTTTACGCGTGCATTCTGTAACGCTGGATTGTGGTTTCACAAGGGAAAGAGCGTACGTGTAATGGTCGCTAATCTTGTAAAAATAGTATTTTCAGATAGCCTAAACTTTGCTTCACCTTGCAATACGATTCATTTTATAAATTTCGTCCATATATGGAATTGATAAGCCTTTAAAACACACTATACCAGATTTCCTCACGAATAATTTAAAAATATTATTTGCATTTCTCAAAAAGAAAATTGTCCCAATGTGTCAAATTTCTTTCTCTATTACGGAGTACAACTTAAAAATGTTTAAATCTAAGTCGGCCATCCTTGGACACATTTTCTCCATAGGTTAGCATTGAGGTGAGCGAATCCAATAGGGTTAGCACACAACAGCCCTAAGTTCACATTATAAGAGTCTCGCATTGTAGTATTTCATACAACAGCCTTATAAATTATTACATACATGTTGTTCTCAATTTTTAATGTTTTACTTTTTAAATTTTTCTTACATCTAACATTTTTTCGAAAGACCAATTTTCTTACTTTTCAGAAGGTAGGGTGAAAGAGAAAAACAATACACTTAGTAACTTTGGTGCCATGATAAAACAAGAGATTGGTTATTGCGTTATAGATTCGTATAAAAGATTTACCGATGTCTTTCAGTACTGCAGCATAACTCAGGTGACAGGGGTGAAATTCCTTTTCTAACAGATGAAAAATGAAAAAGACAAGCTTAAAATGTTGTCTACGAATCCTATTTCTACGATATGACTTTAGTGTAATGTTTCACAAGGTCGACAGATTAATTTTAAATTAAGTTTCAGAAATCCATTAGAATTTCCATTACATATTGGTTATATGGGCTGATAGACAAAATTGAATTACCCTTCCAAATGCTTACATATTTGAAATTCTAAAACAAAATTAAAATGGAAGAACATGTCATTAAACTTGCACCAAAATTAAACAAATTTTTTTTACATTATTGTATGTATATCTTAACAAATCACGGGACTGAAATCCAATTTTTTTTCTCCCAATCTCATTACGGGCAATTAATTCTAAGGAAACCGGATTTTGAAAACTACGTTTACTTTTGGGATGCGATTCGGAAATATTAAAAAGGAGATTAAGCTGTAATACTAGTAAAAAGTACATGTATGAAAAAAGTATTGTTTAAAATCTAATTAAAAAAAGGCTTTAGGTGAAAGTATGCCAGCTTTATATGCTTTCAAAAGGCAGACTACTCAGTTATTACAAGAACAATGGAATTCTCTGCGAACTCATACATAATATTACAAACAATTACGAAAAGTATGCATTTATAATCAGTTATTATTCGAGAACTTTAAACTAGATGGATCTAGTTTATATAACCGCATATTTGAAATGTGTTAGCAGTATGCAATTTATGGGATGCATCTAAATTAAGAGACTGCATCTAAAAAACAGTTTTTATATCCTTAATGGACAAAAGCGCACAAGTGTGTGCGAGTGAGTATTGCGGGTATATTTCTAAAATAACCCGTAAGATAGTTGATAGCGCTCCTGTAACTATCATTATCGTGATTCAAGGATAATCGCTTTGTTTTTCATTCGTGTGTCAATCGTGATTTGAGAACTTTAAAAGACGGATATGATATTGTTTCATTTCTTTGTTTGTACTACATTTTTTTTCGGCTTTCGGTGCTTAGGGTGCTCGGATAGAGCTATTAAATACCTCCATGTCTAGGCCAGACAGGCGCATGCACTACGAGTGCATGCGCAAGTGTCTGGTCGCTTAATTTTTTTTGCTTTTTGAGCTGCCACTAAGTTCTTTGCACTCATGAAGAAGCTCCTTTGCAGCTTCGAAACGGCCGTATGCAAAATTGCACCTTACTGGTATTTGTGCTTTATTTACGTTGGATTTTCTGTTTATTCCTCGAGCACAAAGGTTTTGTCTTTTCTTTTCAAAACACAGGTGAAGATGTCTTTTAATCAAAGTTCTTGACGATAAAATTTTAATTACGCTATCAGGATTTTAGTGGTTCTCAGGACTCGGTCTGAAGAAAATAAAATCCCCATTACTACATAGGTTATAGAGTTAAAGACGAGACGCTATCGAAAAAAAAAATCTTGGTTTATTTTGGAAAGTAAAACACGTCTAAAATAGCACTAAAGAGTGGTTTTTGGATTTAATTTTTTTTTCAAAAATATTAGGTCCAGGAATTTTATAGCTTATGCTATAAAACAGTATTAGGTAATCGAAAAATTTTAAGCATTACTTCACACAGTTCTCTATAAATCAAAAAAATAATTTATCTTTTTAATTTTTTTAAAAATCAACATTTTTGAATCAACATTTAAAAATCAACATTTTTTTAAAAATCAACATTTTTTTTAAAAATCAACATTTTAAAAATCAACATTTTGACATATTCTTTTTCATATCACTGCAATTCAAAATGGGAATAACAGAAATTTTAGACAATACATCCCCAAAAAGGAGTCTTTTAGTCTCTTGACTGTAAATCACAATGCAATGTTGCTCTTACCCTTTTCCTAAGGCAATAATTCCTGGCTTTGAAATAAATGTCAGTTCTTTCTTTTTAGATTTTTTATGTGCTCATTTTATTTCATTATTTAAAAGCTATGTCCGGAAACTCCAAATAAATTGTGAAGCTAAAAAAACCAAGATCCCGGAAAATCTTATCTGTTTCTTTCTGAGCAACGTTATTTATTCAGAAAACTTTAGTGTCTTAAAATAACAAACTTTAAAATGTTTAGACCCCAAAAATATAATTCACAACTGGAATAAAATATTTTTTTAAATTATAAAATGCCTCCTTATATTTTACCAAGGTTTTCCCTTTCTATTTGCATGTAGGAATAGAAATGCGCATCGGGT
Organism: Dolomedes plantarius; assembly: GCA_907164885.2. Classification (NCBI taxonomy): domain Eukaryota; kingdom Metazoa; phylum Arthropoda; class Arachnida; order Araneae; family Dolomedidae; genus Dolomedes; species Dolomedes plantarius. The sequence goes on from OU015492.1 coordinate 17,993,533, forward strand.
CATAGGGGCCAGCGCCACCCCGTAGATCAGCGACAAGAGAAGAGGGGGTCCAGCGCGAAGCAGATAGAAGGAAATTGGAGGCGGTACAGAGTAGGGTTCTTGACCCGGGTTTCCCCGAACCCGAAAACCCGGGTTTTTCAAAGATTTTACGAACCCGAAACCCGGGGGAATTTTTAATGTAAATCCCGGGAATTAGTTATTTATCTACTACAGTAGAATACCAATTATATTCCTCAATTTGGAACCAAGACCGAATTTAACAAGTCGGACTCGGTACGGCTCTCAAACAAATGAATAAAAAATACGAGACGAAGTGAGATGGAGATATATTGGCGGCGTCGTACGCCATAGATGTATTTCACTAAAGTTTACGAGTTGGGGATTCCCAGCAGCACGTACGTTAGCGTTGTGTTTAGTCTAGAGCAGAGCTCTGCAACCTTTTATCTCCCACGGCACAACAACGTTTTTTCGATAATTTCGCGGCACACCACAAAAAAAGCTTGCAAATACATAAATTACAATAAATACGTATATGTACTTATTAGATAAAAAACACACACACACAATAAAATAGCTCTATGTATCAAAATAATTATAATCATTTAAGTTTTATATAAATCATTTTGAATTGTACACCAACACAAGAACTAAAATATAAAGTTATAGTTTACAAGTAAAAAAAATATATCTTTAAATATTTATATTAAAATTTATTTTTTGATCTTCACTTAAGCCTAATAAATCAAAGTTAATTTAAACATAACTTATTTATTAATGAGATATTTGAGCTTGTTTTAACGAACATATGTACGTTTTATATTTGGCTCTATATTAGAAAGAGCTAGTCGAAGTTCATAGTCAAGACCCTTTAAATACGTTTTTTTGTCATTTTCAATTAGAACCAATGTCGAAAAACTTCTTCTACGACATACTTATGCGAACAAAGAGGGGGCAAAATTAAAATTGCATTGGCCTTCTGAGAAATTTGTGGATATTCTTTCTTAACTGAAATCCAGAAATATGACGCTCGAGCATACATACAATGTATGGTAACAACATGTTGTTGTTTTGAGTATAATTTCGACCCAGAGAAATTACATATTAGCAAAAAGTTAGAGGAATATTTTACTTAGAAAAATTTCTAACTGATGCGGTGGTTAATTATTTTTTATTATTATAATCGATAAAATCACCGCGGCACAGTCCAGAACACCTCGCACGGCACGGCGGTTGCGGAGCACTGTTCTAGAGTCTAGCTGTGTGTTTAGTCTATAAACTTTTCAGGACTTTAACAAAAACTCGACCAACTTCGGTGGAAGCAGAACGAGCATTTTCTGAAATTGGTCTCTTTGCTAATAAACTCAGCAACCGACTCAATGATGATACGTTGAGTGCAGTGATGGTTGTAAGGCAGTTTTATAAAAAATGACATATTTGTACCATTTTTATATATTTTATACATATATGTATATGTTTATTAACATTAAATTTATTTACTGTTATTTTTTACATTTGAAATTCTGAAATAAATTAAATGCTTCTAATAAACTATTTATTATTTTAGTTCTTTGCTATTGACCCCCTGAAACCAACCAAGTAAACCCGGGAAAACCCGGGTTTTAAATTAAAAAAAAGAACTCCGTCAAACCCGAAACCCGGGTTTTAAAAAAATTGCTCAAAATCGAAAACCCTAGTACAGAGCGGAGGGTCTCCGACGGTGAAGTAATGAATTTTCTCGGAGCGCGGGGAGACGATTAGACCTAAATAGAACAGACGGTCCAAGTGATAGGAGAGCTCCCATGTCGAATGGTTGCGGATGCTGCACTAAACAACTGGCTTAGGTGTGAGCGGAAGTCTGAGTGACTTCAAGAAGTCCAAGCTTGTTGAGCTCTTGGCAGCATTATCTTTGTGTAGTATGTGATAACTGTTGTATGTAATTGTGGTGTCAACGTAATAAATGTTTTGTTATTGTTATTGAGAGACTGTCTATGAGGATTTAACAAATTATTGAGGTGTCAGTTTATAGTATTGCATTAAAATTAGATGAACCCACTAACTCACCCCCACCTGTATGTATTGTATTGGAAATATGTACGGTCATTAAAAGGTTTCTAGCGAACCAATTTTTGACTCCACTTCCTCAATATATCGCTCACTCCTTTCAACAACGTCATATCTAAAAAAATCGGCGATTTTTAGTTATGCTTGTTTTCAGAATGCCCTGAAAGAGCAGTATATCCCTGCAAGATCCTTATATCTCACCTCTCAATAACCGTTAGAGAGCAGAATTAAAATTTATTTTCAATACATTTCAATGTACTTTTCAAATTTCAAATCACTCCTGAAAAATCTTGGTTTTTGAGATATGACGTTGTTGAAAGGAGTGAGCGATATACATCAAAGAGTATTTGTGTTGGGAACATTGACGTTTCTAATATATGAAAACTTCAAGGTAATTAAACATATGTTAACTATTTTGATAAAAGTTTTCCTTAGAGATGACGAAATTTTAAAATTACCTAAGATCGTCTAACAAGATCGTTTTGAACTCAATATTCTGAAAAGGTTATAAGACAAGCTGTTAATTAACGAGGTAGAACGCTTTGAATGGTAGTTCTTTAGATGTCTACCATTGATGTCTGGCAGAAAGTGTAATTTTCTCTCGCCAGGCACATTCGAAAGCGGCCGAACAACGTTAAACTAAGCAGACAGAAAATTTCCCATAAAGTGTCGGTAAAGTTTCAACACTGATGGAAGTAAACTTTTATTCACTGAAAACCTTATCTACTAAGTGACATATTTTTTATTGGGGAGGGGGGGGGTGTTTTATCTAAAATACTATTTCCCTTTCTTTAAGAGAAAAAAATTAATTATTGACTAAAATATACACCATTGTATTAATGTATGAATACCTTTCTTATGGTCCAGCCGTAAATGTGGCAAACTTGATTATCTCTCGACTCGTTCGCGCTTTCGTTTCTGAAACAAAACAGACCCAGAACAGGACTCTCGCGTTTTTCTGTTGGACATTCACTCGTTAAGACCATGGTTTCTTTCTTGATCATCTCCTAAAGACACTTTTTCTTTCTTATGTGTTTCTTTTTTTCTATGTGTGTACGTCTTTTTATTTAATCGAAAAAAATAAAATAGAAAATAAAATATTAATTAAAAATAACTAAATAAAAATCAAGATAAAAATTGTGAAATATACAAATAATATTGAATTGTTAAAAAATATATTAAAATTAATCCAAAAGAGTAAAAAAAAATTAAAATTTAATAATAATTAAAATTAAAATATTTTCTGTGTTTTTCTAACTTTTTATGTTTCTCTAATTTTGAATTAACTACTCCTAGTTAATAGTTCATTTAAATTTAACTTCTCCTAAATCAGCAATAATCCACTGTAAAAGAATTTTATCTTAGAATCAAGTAAATAAAAATCAAGATAAAATTTATAAAATATGCAAATATCTACTAACCATTTTTACGAGCATCCCTGTTCAAATTAATCACAGTCATCACTGGAGATAGAGCCTTTCGCCTAGGTACTCCGTAAAGATCCATGATGGCGGTGTCTCTGAAACAAAAATAAAAAATTAATGTTTTGATTGAAGGAGGGTTTATCTGTGTAGGCAAACTTTTCAGTCAAAGCACCACGTTATCACACCCATGTTATGATCTATTTTCTCCTTGTTTTATTCAGTAACTGTTACTTATCATTTCAATTTATCTCAGATCAAGGGGCATGCAGCGGAGAAAAAACAACACATGCGGAAAGAGAATATTTATTTAAATAGACTGAGATAGGTTAGTCTTTAGATCCTGTTCTACCTACGAAGTACAGCATATTTCATTTGATTTTTGCGACGCAGATTTCATTTTAAACGTTCAACCTTTGTTTAAGGTGACTGCCTACGTTCGGAGCAAAATTTAGCGGAGCAGTTAAGTCAGCTCTACAATGGGAATTTTGACAATAAAAGTACCTAGTTTTTTAGCCAGCGTGTTATATAGTTACATCAAAACGGAGTAACAAGGTAGGCAGGGCGATGAAACCACGCGTATTTAGGATAATTGTCAGAGATTTCACCTTTTTAGAGTGGCATGTTTTTTTGTTGATCACATTTATTGTCAAACAACTATGGCAACTTAACCTTTTATCTACGAGTACGCTTACTAGACTGATTTACTGTTTGTATGAAATGGAGTACAGATTTTAACAAAATGTGATCGGAGGCTGAAATTTTGCTCTCCGCAATCTGTTACAAAGGGTATATTATGTAACGAAAAGTTTGTTATTGTTGTTGCTAAGCCCCCTGGACTAGAAAATGCTGTATCAGGTCCATGAGGCTCTATCGTGTGAGCAAAAAGGAAGCAGCAGCATCCTTAGAAAGTTTAAATATATATATATATATATATATATATATATATATATATATATACCTTTGTACCTTTCGACTTCAAAACCGCCAACACCCGGCGTGACATTGACTCGACAAGGTGCTTATAGGTAGTGTAAGGTATTTGGTACCAAGCGCCCACCAACTGGTCCTGCAATTCCCGCACCGTGCGAGGTCGTAGCGTGACAGGACGAATTGGTTTTCCACGTGGAACCACAAATGTTCTATTGGATTAATATCAGGGGAATTTGGAGGCCAAGACATGACTTGAAAGTCACTAGAATGTTCCTCTAACCTCTCCCTGACGATTCAATCCTTATGACATGGTGCATTTTCCTGTTGGTAAACGCCATCAACCGCCGGAAACACTGATGCCATGAATGGGTGCACCTGGTCTGCAACAATGTTCACTTAGTGCGTAGACGTCAGGAATTGTTCTATGGCGATTATGTATCTTAATCTGATCCATGAAAACATCGCCCACACCATAATATCGCCGCAACCAGCTTGTCTCCGTCGAACTGTGCATCCGGAAGCCAGGATTTACATTGGAAATCGGCGTATTAGCACGCGCCCGTCGATGTGATGGAGAAGAAAGCGCCATTCGTCGGACCATGCAACGTCATTCGTCGGACCATCTTCCATTCTTCTATGGTCCATTTCCGATGTTCCTTGGCCCATTGCAGGCGCTGCTGGCGATGACGTGCCGTCAAAGCAGGGACGTGCTTTGGACGCCGGCTTCGTTGGCCCATACGCAACAAAGCACACTGCACTGTGTGTTGAGAAACACTGTCTGGGTCACCACTGTTGTAGCTGCTGGTAATTTCGGCTGTTGTAGCTCTTTGGTCATTGCGAATATTGTGTAACAGTCTCCGCTCTCCTCTGGAATCAATGCGCCGCGGGTGACACACCGCTGGCTTGCGACATTCCATTTCACCACCCATACACCACTTTTAATACGTGCTCACAACGACTGCTTGTGAACAGCCCACCAAACGAGCCGTTTCTGATAGCGATGTTCCCAGGCGCCGAGCCATAATGATTTGACCTTTATCGAAGTCTGATAAATCACCTGCTTTTCCCAATATCACGCTAATCACTCTATATTTAGAAAGACAACGCATGGGCCCTTTATATACTACAACTTCAACGGCGCACGCGCCTTGGTTTTGTTTCTGGGCGAGCTCATTGCTACAGAAGGAGGGGGGTCATAATGTAATGGCTCTTCGGTGTATATATATATAACATGTCACGTCAACCCCGAGAAGAATGACAAATTAAGGACCCGACATGCTACAATTAAGATAAGTCGTGAGCCGGGAGCAATGACAGCAACGGGATAAGTTCGTTAAAACATTTTATTACGCATACGACGCATCTTCATAGGGCAAAGACAAAGTGAAGAGCTCTCTCCTGTACCTGACCACTTATATAACTTTTCATAGACGACGTGTCATGTGACCATGCAGCGAGCAGCGAATCGCTGTGCCTGGATCTCCAGCCTTGAAAACTTACATAATGAAGAGGATTATATGCAAATTTACAGGGATCGTGCAATATCTGCCGAAATCAACTCCTCTGTTCTTAAAATGAAAGTGAAATGCGTAATTAATCCACGTCCAATGAAATTTAAAAGAATTAAGGGTTTGGTTTTTTATGTTATATATATATATACAACATAAAACCCCCCAATCTCTCGTGCAACCTTACATAAGATACCACAAGACCTCTGTCATCAGAGTCATGGGTAGCCAATCATTGCTCTTGTGCATGATCACATGGCGAATCACCTCAAAAGTTTATAAAAGACCCTGCGGTCAAAAATCGAAGAGCTTTTTACATTTTCCGTTGCCCCGAGGAGATGTGTCATTTGCCTAATAAAATATTTAGTTCAACGTAACGATTGCCATCTATGCTCTGGACTCTCGACTACACAACATTCTTCTATATCTTCGCTGTGGAATGGTGGGTCCTTGATTTCCTCGTTCTTCTCGGGTTGGGCCTACCATGTTACATAAATATATGGCAAACAACACTTACTGACTGACTCACTGATCACTGTATCTCTGGAACCGTGTCTGGGAAAACTGCAATTTTGAATGGTGGTTCCTTTTCAACCCTAGGTGTTCCCTAAGAAATCTTGTTTTAAAAATTCGAATTTCAAGGAGCTTAATCCCTCAATACGGGATTAAAGCAAATATACAAACAAACACACACACATTGCATCTTTGGCATCATAGGGCCTAGGAAGCTGAAATTTTGTATGGTGGTTCCTCTAATGCCCCAGGTGCTCACTAAGAAAGTTTATTTTTTAATTTAATCTTCAAGGCTGTTGAAATAGATGTTTAAATCCCCCCCAACAAGAAAAAACAACCCATATTTAATGTCGGATCATGGTCTTTAAATTATATGGAGAACTACTCTGAGGAATGACAACACTTTACAGCTAGAGTAAATTTGAACTAAATGGACAAAATTACATAATGCATAGTAGTAATGTATTCCGTCCCGAATCACGGGTACTCAGTTAGTAACATATAAATTGCATCGATAGTCTAGCTCAATGAATAAAGAACACCTTATTGCTTTCCCAAGTTCTACATGATTGGTCTTGGCTAATCGAATTTGCATAAAGTATGAATATTCTCGGCTATTTTTTACACGCCAAAAATTCTGTGTAAAATTTTAGGTTTTATTTATATCAATTCTTTAAATGTTTCTATAAAGTGGAAAAAATAATAGAAATTTATTGATTTATATCTTCATTTTCCAAATTTTGGGATTCACTAAAGTGCATTAGGCTCCAAATTACTGTTTTATTTTATTTGAGGGGCAGGAGTAGAAAACAAATATAAAGAGCATTATTTGGTTTCAACTCTCTGGTGATTTCTCCTTTATTATACTTTTTTCCCTCGAGGGAAAAATTTTAATTTAGAGAAAATTCATCGTTCTCAAACTATATTTATAAAAGCACACCAAATAAAGTTGATGTGCGATAAGTTACCGATATGCCTACTTTCAAAACGACTTAAAAATATTATAAATATATTCAGCATTGCAGTAGTAGATTGAATAGAAGTCTCAAATAAGGTTGGCAGTGCAATATTGAATCGAAAAGAAAAAAAAGTTTCTACTCGGTAGACATTCGCTTCTCAGCAGCATAAATTCAATATGACAATTTTAGTACTTCTAGAAAAGGTCGCTTCTCCAATGAAATATCCTCGTATATCTCTGGATACATTTCCTTTATTTATGACTGTACTTTTATTTATTTTTGTACAGTGATGTATAGCTTTGACTTGATTTCCAGCTCTATTTGCTAAGATAAACTTTTAGGTCATGAAATCGATATACTCGTGATTGTATCGTAGTATGCAGCTATACTTAAAAACTCATTGCTAAGTTTTATATAAGATATATTGCAGTAATTTCAATATATATATATATATATATATATATATATATATATATATATAAATAACAATATATATATATATATATATATATATATATATATATATATATATATATATATATATATAAATAACAATATATATATATATATATATCTCAATTTTGTTTCCATTTTTACGGTTTTTCTTTATTGTGAGCTACTTGACATTATCTCTAGGCCAGAAGGCCGTATCTTATTTGGAAATACTAGAAAATCTTTCAAGAAATGAGATGTATCTCAAGCAACTTATAAAGTCCTAAGGGAATTGGCCATATGTCAGTCTTTTATTCTCAGAAAAAAGTCTTTTATGCTTATATATATATATATATATATATATACACGTATGTGTGTGTAAGTAATAGTTAACATTCATTATTCCTTTCAAACGAAGTATTAAATATGTGGATAAAACTAATGATTTTTTGGGTTAATACTTCCAAGAAGCATATTGGGATCAATCTTGTGAAAGAAACTTTTATATAAAGACATTAATTGCCTCACTATACCCTGAATTATAATAAAGAAGACCTAAAATGTATTTGGTGGATGAAGCACTTGGAGGCCCCCAAGCGTAATTTAATTTTGAGGTCTCTTGTTCCAAATAGTATTATTAAATATTATTTACTACCTGAGATATTTCCTTACTTCACGAATGACTTTTGTGATTTGAAGGGTTTTTTGAATGATTTTTTGTGAATGATTTCTTTTTTGTGTGTATTTTTCTCAAATAACAGAATAATAACATTGCATTTGCACAATAAGTAGACATAATTTTTGTAAACATATTATTAACTGATTGAATTGAATGAGGGACCTTGTGTGTTCAAGAATTTAATTGCAAAACGCCTTGCATAGTTCTGATATAGTTAGTTCATATTTTGAATTCATTTATATCCAAAAGCTGAATCTGAATTGTAGTGAAACAGTTGTTATTTATGACAGTATCAGATATAGTACCATTTCTTCTTAGTTAAATATTATTATTCATAAAAATAAACGACAAAGGTTAGGCTATTGATAAACCAGAGCATCATCTATTTCAGTATTGCTGTCCCTTGGTTGAAAGTACAGGTGACCCTCGTATAACACGGTAGATAGGTTCCTAGAAAATGCCGTGTTGTGTGAAACCGTTTGATAAGAGAACCAAAGACAGTACAAAAAAGGGGATTACGTTCCGAAAACTTATTAAAATCAATATTTTTTAATTCCATATAAGAAAGTTAATTTTTATTAAAAATAGAAATGTATGTATAACACAAAACGAAAAGAAACAAAAAATATTATTTTCATTTAATGTGATATTAATTTAATAAATTTCTTCTCATCACTGCTAAGTACAATCAAACGATAACATGTTATCGGTTGAACAATGTCACCTTCACTTCCAGAACCTTTTTCTTCATTTAGATTTTTTCACCTTTTATCCCCTTTAAAAAATCTGTAATTTTGGTTTGTTTGCTGGTTCTTGCAAGGTCATTGTAGATTTCACGGTATGGAGATAGACAATTTTGCAGCTCCCTTTTGAATTTTCAGCTTCTTTCATCGGAAGGGTCTGCACTCAGGAAAAACGATTCAAGAATTTCAGCTAAGCTTAGGCCTTCTTGCAATTTTATAGAGTTATAAATGAATAAATTATAATTTGTTTATACATTTTAATGTAAAGGCACTATAGTTCATTATCCCTTCCTGTCATTATTTTAAGGTAATTTAGTTTTAAATGTGTTAAACAAAAATCATATCTAGTGCTGTAGAAGTACAGTGTTGTACTAAGGTTTTCGAAATTTTTTAATCGTGTTACAGCGAAACCGTGTTACAGGTTGCAGTGCTATACGAGGGTTCCCGGAATTTATCCTATCGTGTTAGAGCGAAACCGCGTTGTAAGATGCCGTGCTGTAGGAGGGCTACCTGTAATTGAAAAGTATTAATGTTTGTAAATAATTTACAAACTTTAGTAAATAAGCTTAAAACCCCGAATTTTTAAAACCAATAAGTTTGCAAATTTAAAATTTATTTGGACGATAGCGACTATGACTTTACTTCAAGAATAACTCTTGGACTGGCTCTTGATTTCTGTAGATCCATATATTATTAAATACTGCAATATTTAATATAAAACATCCAGAACTTGCTGATTTAATGTTGGTTAAAATTAGAGTATTGATATGGGTCGAAATGATATATTTCTGTCCACAGTTATTGTGTATGAAATAAATTCGTCTTTTTAAAAGTTAAGATATCATTAACAGAAAAAAGAATATTCTTTTATCCTTTTACAGGGTAATAAACGTCCCAACAAAGCGTGAACTATTATTTTTTCTTTTTAATCATGCATTATGTAGATATTAATTGTTTATATGCTATAAACGGGATACTAGCAATGCGGAATTATATTATCTTCTTGAGTTAAAATGGCAAATACTAATGGGAAAACAATAAAATTACTTTCCTTTAATTTTAAAATCCCAAAGATCAAAAGTTCAATATAGGTGGTAATAAAATTAATCTTAAACATTTCAGGTATTGAATTTAAATTATTCTTGAACCTACGCGTAAATAACTGTTGCCAATCGATAAATACCTTTTGAACTAGTTTTAAAAATCCTTTTGTAAACAGCAAACTTTTGCAGCAAAATCAGAACGTCTAGATATGAATTTAAAACTGTCATTTGCACAGTCAGTTCTTTGAATTATTTACAAAAAATAATTCCATGAAATTTGGTGGTTTCCAATATTATATAATTGCCATTTCAGCGATATTTCCAATTTCTTTTGAACGTACTAGATGCATCTTATCAGAATAGTTTACTCAAAACTTAATACAACTTAGTACGTGAAAGTGATTACATGTAGGTATGCAATTTGCTGAATGTATATAATGCATTAGAAGATGATTAAATAACCCATTGTTATGTGGTTGGAAACTCAACCCCAGTATATTTATATATCTCTCTTCATTTTAATGAATGCATTTCACATATATTCAAAGTTCCTTAGATAATCCAAAGTAATAATGTGGAAAGATATTTCCTTCTACATAATAGCGGTAATAGGTGTTTAAAATATAGGCAGTTGTAATCTATGCAGACATAGCGAGAGAATGTATTAGTTATGGGAACGTGCTCAATTCAACTTTACACCCTAAATTATTGCTTAGTTCTTGTCATTGAAATTGGTCTAAGGCACGTACAATAATCGTAGATTATGTCCGGAACTTTAAATGAATTAAAACATTTAATGTAGTGTTGCGGTGAATCAAGTACACCAATATTTCACTGAAGCATTTCAGCAAAGCTTAATTACAAAACCTCAGTTATAAATAACATATTATATACATTAAGTTAACATCTTTCTGCTGGTATTCGAGACAATTTGAAACATAAACACTTAATGAGTTATAATGATTTAACAGTTTGCATTTCATTTTCTTCAAATCTTTGGATATCATCTTCGTGTAATTTCAAGGAGTTTTGACATATATAGATGAGAAACAAAAAAAGCTGTTGACGACGAGATTTAAAATTTCCTTTTATCATCTTTTAGCTTTAAATAAGTGGCAAACTAGTAATGCAATAATCAAGAAAGATCTAGGTTACTTCCAGACGTGCTGAAATTCTTCAGCAGTACAAAGAACCGAAGAATGCTCTTATAGAATTTTAGAGCTAAATATAAATCATATGAACGAAATATGAATAATTCATGCAACTGCTATGTTATTTGATACATATTATCTGCGAAATAAAATATCAAGTGCTATATTTGAATCCTTTATATATTTCTCAATAAAACATATTTGTCGTAAATAGTTTACACTATGTCTGTAATAATAATAGTTTTTATCATCTTAGTTTTTTGTTAATGCTAAGTTACGTTTGATCCATTAGCTTACTAAGCAGATGCATTGGGTTTATAGCAAAAGCGAATATGACGTTTAGGTACTTAAAAAGTATATACGGGTTTCTGTCCCTTGCATGAATTTAATTTTTGTCTTCAGTGTATTCATTGCAGATAAAACTAACAATAATAATGAAAAAACAGTTGTTAACATGCTTGTTTGTTAAACATTTATCTTAAAATACTATGCGATGAATAAGAAATGGCCCAATTTACGGGATAATATAAATGTGTTAAGTTTGAAAAGATTCATTCTAAAGCTAAAACCAAGAGCCATTAAATCCCAAATTTAAGCAAGTATTGAAATGTAAGTTTTTTTTCATTTTCTTCCTCTCTGATTTAACAGGTCTATTACAGTGTAATTTCAGAGATATCAAGACGAGTTATTTCTGTAAAAAAATTAAAAACAAAATACAGAAAAACTAAAAAAGGGGAAAGTACTTGGGCTGTCCCCCGAGAGAAAATAAGAACTTGGAAACTGTGAATCAAATATCTTTCAGTTACGTTTCTAATGGAAAACAGAGAGCTGACAGTCTCTTATGATGATCTCCTGGTTTTTTCCTTAGTTGATGAAAAAGATAAAAATAAATTTAACTGCGTTTTAATGTTTTACTGCAGATACATTAACTCTCTGACGACGTAATGCTCATTCTGCAGCTTACCCCTGAAGACCGTTCTGGCCGAGAACGAGAAATGGCTATCCCGTCCCCCACAGAACGTCCTGATGATTGTACTGAAATTTGTCACGGTGGGGTGCGGTCCCACTATCAGCAGTCCCTTCTATCAGCATCAGGTCATAAAGTACGCAGGGATTGGTTCTAGACAATAAAAGAAGATCGATCAGGTAACAGAACGATGTAATGACGTTGAACTGTTGGCATAATGACCACTAGGGGGGGGGGAGGCAATCTATGAGAATTTGGACCGGCTAGGCCGTCTCCGGCCTTTAAAGGGTTAAAAAACAAAGATATTTTTCGACAAAATAAAAGCTTTTCCAAAGAAAAGAAATCCATGATATTCAAAGTAAATTTTTCGAGGAAAATCTTTTAATTTTCAGATCACAGAGCTTCCAGAGATATAGTAAACATTCCCAGACTTTATTAAAAAAAAGTTTTAAATAACGCTATTGTTGTAAAATATCTTTCAACTTTGCTAGTGAAGAGGGGTGGTGGAAAGGGGTGTCTGAGCTTTTGAGAAGATAGTGTCATACATGTATTTGAGGGTTCAGTAATAGTGATGTGCAATAACAATCGTGGTTCAAGTGGTCTTTTCCGTTCTTTCACTCAATGAAGAGGCACCATTCGAACGAAGGACCTTAATTTACTTGACTGACACAAACACACAAGTAAACAGAAATAAAAGAATATGTATAATTTCCCGTAGCAGAAGCTCTAAGGTACTCTACCCGACTCGCTATCTAGCGAGTAGCTATTTAGTATATCTAGCCCGCTGATAATATTCAAAGGGGGCTGTCGCATCGTTTAGCTTGACTCGCTCAACGTGCCGCCTCGGGTTGTCCCAATTCTCAACTGCCTTTCTTCCAGTTAGACTGTTTAGGGGCGCACTTGTCGCTCAGGAATTTTCGCCTATTATCAGGCATAGCCTCTAGCTAAAAGCGCCCATAGGCGTACCGCGCTTCTATTTATTTTTATTTATTTATTTTTTTTTTTTTGGGGGGGGGGCACGAATTGAATTCAGTTAGCGCCCTCAACATACTGACTGCTAGAAGATCCTTAAAATATGAAATATTATGATTTTTGAAAAAATTTAATAACAGTACAATTGATGCTTGAGTAGCATTCAAAAGTTATTCAAAGAGAAAAATAAATATAAATAAAATGATAAAAAAATTAGCATAGAATTTTTGCTATGGATCATATCATCGTTAAAAACTATGTTAAGGCTAAAGACATAATTGGAATCTTCAGATGCACATTTTGAAAATGCGGGAATAACCATCCTTCTTAAAAGTTTTCTACAATTTTCCGATTTTAATAGAACTTCTATTAACGTTTTATTTTATTTCAATTTAAGTTGGGGGGCACGTGCAACAAAGACGGCACAGGACGACAGTGAAATAATAACGGTAAAAAAAAAATAACGATTTTAAGTAGGAATGTCGATAATACCGAGGACTAGGAAGCAGCCTTTTTTTAATTAATTGAATACATTAAAGAAGATGTGTTCCTGTGAGAAAAAAGTTAAAGAAGGGAACAAGTGTAACTGAAGTCTATTCGCGACATATCCTTACATTCTAGAGAAACAAACCAGATTAAATAGAAACTACGCATTTGTTCAGATCCGTATTCGTGAAATTGAGAAAAAATCAAGTAAGCAGACTATTTTCGTCTTTAAAACAATATAATTAGAGATGTTCTCTTTTGAAGAGCGTCTTAGAAACAAGAGTTATACATAAAAAAATGGTTCAAAGTATTTTAGGCTGCTGTGTATTAACCTATTGGATTCGCTCGCCACGATGTTAACCCATGGAGAAAAAATGTGCCCAAGAATTGCCGACTTGGATTGAAAGATTTTTTTAAAATTGCACTCCGTCATACCGAAAGAATTTTTGCACCTTGACTTTTTTTTCGTTTTTTTTAATGCAAATAATATTTTAAAATTTAAATTATTCGGGGTATTCTGGTAGGGTGTTTAAAAGGCTCATAAATTCCTTTGGTGTACGAAATTTAAAAATGAATCCTGTTGCAAGGTGCAGAAAAGTTCAGGCTATCCGAAAATAATATTTTTATTGGATTATCAGGATTTATATACCTGTCAATAGTAGACACATTTTCTCCATAGGTTAACATTGAGGTGAGAGAATCCAATATTGTTAGAACACAACAGTCTTATATGTTTTGTTCCCCAAATGCATACACTATTTCTTTAACGTTACTACTAAGTTTATTGATTGAAATTTCTGCGATGCTCTCATTTGCTCTCTTATTTTTTGTTGTCGCATTTGAGAGATAAACAAATGTTTAAAAAAATCATTTTCAAAGAAAAGATGATGAGGAAAAATATATCAGACAAAAATTTATTTCTGCTGGCAAACAAAACTTTTGCTGTCTGTTTTCCATCTTCCCCAATATTTTATTCGCGTCAAATTTTCAATTGTTTATGCACCTGTATTTTGTCTGATAAAGCGTGGGAGCGAGAAAAGCGATGGATAAATCAAACAATTTCATATCTGACGGCATGGGATAATGCCGCTTGTTCAAGTTTGTATTTAAACAAATGGATGGGTATAGGATTATAATGTGGTTGTAGAGAAAAAGGAAGCATTTATAAAGCTATGGTAGAAAACTTTCTTTCAAATTCATAAATATTTGATGAGATAAACTTTCGGAATTTGGAGTTTTCGAGTTCTTTAAAATATGAGAACACAATACATGTATTAAGCATTTTTTTTAATTTACTCTGACAGGAAGATTTCACTAAACAATACGTAAATGATATAAATTTAAGAGATGAAATTATTTCCCGCCTTTTATGAGATACTATTTTTGATACTGAATATTACAGAAATAATAAAATATATTGTGGTATCAAATAAATTACAATATTTAGCAAACTAGGATATTAGCATGCAGATAAATTTAGGTCAGTTCTTTCTATACTGAAGGATTTTTTCCCCCTTTCGGTTGCTTTAGAACCTGAAATTATAATACTAAATATCCAAACATGGGTCTTTACATTCAAGTAAAGAAAGTAAAAATTACTGTTGCTAAATATCATTAAAATTGCAAATAAATTAGACTATATCCAATGAAAGAATAATCACATCCAAAAACCTGCTATGCAGTAGAATTTCAGTTTGCAAAATACTCTTTTATATAGCATACAATACCTGTAAAATCACTCTTTCCTTTATTGTAAAGGATTATTGATTGGGTTTTAGTTCATGAATACAAACGGTTTTTCCATTACAGTCATATGTCGGTACTCGTCTGCTTCGGTGCTCGTCATAATTCGAGGAGAAAAAAATGCTTCGGTATGCGACGTTTGCTCGGTACTCGTCACATGTGCTGACATGTGAGAGTGCTCGAAACATGCAGAAGCAAGTTTCTCTTTATATCATTGTACTGAAACTCCCAAAATCTGAGTCTACAACAGGGATCGGCGGTGTTAAGAAACAGAAAAGAGGAAGAATGATTGTGCAAGCGCCTGGTGTTTTATTGGAAGGAGACCCCCCTTTTCAAACAATAACCTATCTCCTCCTTTACCTCACCACTATGCTACTAAGCCATGAAATTCTCCCAAGACAGGTTGAATAAAGGTAAATTTTATTTTATCTAACTATTATTTAAAATTATGTCTGTCTAATTCAAAGATTGTGTATAAAAAAAACCCGCATCCATTTATAAATTGCCCAGTAAAATGTGAAGTTTCTGGTTTTCGGGAACGAATTAATTCAATTTATATTAGTTCTTATGGGAAAAATTCGTTCGTTACCCGCAATGCTTTCTGGAACCAATTAAAAGCTATTACCGAGATACCACTGTATTTCAAAGACACTGAAAAATGACTCATTGACATTTTTTATCAATACACGCTGAATATCAAGCTGAATATTAACTTTAGTCTGTGGAACTCTTGTGTGTGTGGTGTGACGAATCAAAATTGATTCTCCAATTTACACAATCCTTTCCTAAAATTAACGATCTCTAGTCAACCACCGGCTACATAAACGCTCTCGTAGCCATCGGCAGAAGCCACGACAACAAAAGGCAGCCTGAACAAAGGACTGTCGACAGTGAAGACGAAGCTACTCCGCTCCTGTAAGTCTGCGAGGTGACGTAAAAGTTGAAAGTCTGATTCACTTCGACCACCACTGATTGATGAAGATGGCTCGTAAAATTAATATTGTGAGCTCACCTCTGAGTCTTCAGTGAGAAAAAAGATAGACCAATAACAGCCCCTAAAGATGATGTCACCTTTGAAGCGCACCACTTAAAATCTTTTAAAATTTTCCAGCGATCGGAGCGCCAAATCCAAAGTTAGGTCACCGAGAAAAAAATAGCGTTAGTTAGCCTCTGAGTCTCAAGGTGAGAAGTCTCTCACTCCGGTCAGTGCGGTCGTGAGAAAATTGTTTCTTCAGCAGAGAACTTGCCTTAGAACCGTGGGTGTTCTTAGTTGATTCGTACCTAGGGCTAGGTCGAATCATTGAGATAGTAAAATCTCTAAATTCCTGTGGGATAGGAATTCGTTTTCGACATCCAGTCGATCAGCTTCTAACGGAAGCATTATATCGTGATAGGAGAGAGAGAGTAACTCTCCTGATTAGACTGGAGCGGGAGTTTATCTGACCCCGGTCAACCAGATTAAACAAATCTGGTTTTAGTTCGACTGACTTTTAGTTCGACTGACTTTTAGTTGACTTTTAGTTCGATCTGACTTTTAGTTCGACATCCAGTCGTCGTGGTTTGTGACAGAAATTTCCCTCAACCAGCCAAATAGTCTCCAGTATAGGGAGCCAGTGGAAGCGCTTATCTTGAACTCAGGCTTACTTCGGACGTGCCAGCAAGAATAGCATAAATTTTATCTGAACTTTATCTGCTCATGCGGTGTGAGTTCCTGAACTTTGACAGCTCGCCAAATCCTTAGAGTGCTTTGTGTTAAAATATCATGCCATGATTTCATCATTATTCAATCAGTGTAAATAAAATTCATCCTTATTTAGCGTTATTTAGTCTGGTCGTCATTTTGCTAAACGCTAGCAGTCCGACGACTTTTTACAGCGGGATTGCACGCAGCGACGTGCGTTTTCAGCTCATTCTTGCAGCATGTCTTCGGATGGGTCGGCGTAACTAATTGGATAATATTTATCTAGTGGCTCTTTTGTCACAACGTTCTAAATTCAGTCCCTTCAAACTCAGAAATTTGGTCTTTAGTATAAATCAGTTTTGTTTTCAAAGCAAAGCGAAGGTTTTCGAACCTAGTCTGCGGGAACTACGTCATTTAGATGATGGGAGCGTTAAAGAGATTATGTAGTCTCTATAAGGTGGGAGATTTGGTATCAATCAAAGAGCATTTGAGCAAAGCCAGGTCATGACAAAGGTATCATTTTCATATGGGTTTCCGTACATTGTGGCTTTAATGGTAGTGAACGTTATTGCTAAACTGACATCCAAATTAGGACCGGTTGACCTGACAATGAACATTTATTTCGAAGTGTTTGAGTAAGGCTGAAATAGAAGCTCAAGGTTCGAGTCAAGGAATTTTGTTGGTGCACATTGACATCTTTTCCTTTTTAAACAGGAGACAAATAAGTCTACTTATAATAGAAAGGTCCCTAGAAATGTTGCCAAGTTCGCGACTGGGGCTGGAATAGGCTGTATTGTCAGTCAGTCCATTTAGAAAAGATTCTACCTTTCCGATTCTGATAAATACCTTGTCTGCCTGACGGAGAGATAGACATTGGAACATAACGTTGCCAAGTTTGCTGCCAAGGCTGGAATAGGCCGTATTGTAAGCCATTCCTTCTCGAAAAGACTCTACCTTTTCGATTCTGATAAAATACCTTGTATGCCTGACGAGATAGATGTTGGAGCATATCTAGTTTTTCTGCGCTGTATATAATAATTTACAGAACCGTATTAGAGATATTTTCATTGGACTATGTGACATACAGTCCATTGTTCCTATTTTTTCAACTTCTCTTTTTATGAATATTACTTTTAATGTATATAGAAGACATCATGGCATCTGTGCTAATGCACCGGAAATATGAACCTTCTTCCTGTTTTTTTTTAAATGTAGAAACTTTAACTTTAATAGTTTCACCCCCCCCCCCAAAAAAAAAAAAAAATCATCCTTGCTGTTTGAAAGTCATAATATAATACCCAATTTTGGGTCAAATGATATCATTTATGAGGGAAAATGCATAAAGTCCATGCATCATGTTCAGGACATAATGTTAGAATATTAAAAGAAATTCTGACACAAGTATACCTGGTGGGAATACTGCCTCATGCCCCGTTTCGTACGCTTTTCAAATGAGATAATACCTGTAACCTGTTTAAGGACATGCTAATACTAAAAGACGCTTTGTGATAGAACTTTGAATCTTCAAATGGTTTAAGTTTAGATAATGTAATACACTTTTATAAATAGTTTTCAGCATTTAATACTCTTTAAATGTACGTTCAAGAATAACGCTTTTAACCTTTGAGTCTGAAACTATTTGTTATATTAATCCATCCCTTTCAATATAAAAGATTAAAGAAAAGTTGCCAAAAGACATCGGATGCTAAGACTTATGCGAAATACATAATGCTTGAATTTATATCAGTATATTTTAAACTAGAAAATGCTGACAAGTCTCTTAATGTTTAATGGGCTGTTGTATTCATTTAATTTACACCACAGTTTTAACTAAAAATATTTTTTTCGCTTTGTAATTGCTTCAGCGATTTTACTTTATTTAAAAAACCGATAAAATTTTTGTAATAAATTACAAATGATAAAGATGGAGATTTTTTGTCTCGAGTAAATGCAAATCTATCTAAGTTTATTTTGAGCAATTTAAAATGGTCCCTTTAGAGATAATATAAATTCTCCATTAAGTAATCAGTGAAATAAATATTAAATAAGTAAGATCCAACACTGATGTTGGAAAAAATTTTAAACTATGTTCAAAGACAATAAATTTAAAAATTCAGAAAACGAGGAAATTTTCATAATGATTTATAATGTATAAGATATTTTATAATAAATATAAGATATTGAATTTTGTCACAAAATTTTTCACTTTTCTGATATGCTTGATTCTGCCGAATGAAAATACAGAAATTTTAAATTTAAATTAAAATTTTAAATTTTAAAATATTAGAAAATATTTTAATTTAAAGCCTCTATTTATATAAGTTTTATTGATAGTTTAGATATATACGGAACAAAATTTTATAACATCGAATTTAAACTGAAATCCGTATCAGTAATATTTATTTTATAAATGAATTTCAGTACAAAGAATAAATTTCTAAGCGTTTGAATAGTATTTTTTTATTTTAAAATATTCATGCACTACTAAAAAAGTAATATAGAACTTTATATGAATGTAGTTCATCCATTATCTCATTCATATAAAGATTTTAAATAATTAATAATTATTTAGTCTAACGTTCGTACTTTTTTGCTACGAAGCTATTGATAGCACTATTATGAATTACATAGATGTACGTTCCCCGAAAAAGTGATAAATGTAATAATAATCCAAATTTCAAATGCTGAGACACATTAGTAAAAAACAAAACAAATGAAAAGAAATTTATATAAAAGAGAAACATGGAGAAAACATCGTCGCTCGTAAAAACTTAATAAAAACGCTCGTAAAAATGCAACATATAAAATGCAAATAAAAACTGGTAAAAGTGGATCAGTATTAATAAAACCTGGGTAATTTTTTTTCTGTTTTGTAAAAGCTTTACATTCCTACAAATTATTCCTACAAATTAATATTGCACCCTGTTAAAATACAGCGTGGGCGAGAAAGATCTTTATTATTCTAAAGACTAATAACAAAATTACGAACAGGTGGTCAAAGGAAATGAAATTTGCGGCAGCAGAATGAAGAAATCTAACAGTTTTTTTTTAACAGTATCATCAACAGTATCATCAATGTCTCTACGTGAGCTCCGCTAGTAGCCCGATGAATGTTGAGTCTGTAGTCGATTTCCCGCCAAATATTTTTTTAATATTCGCGGTGTAACAGTGAGGATTGCGAATTGTATCCTTTCCTTTAAAACGGAAATATCAGAAACAGATGTTCGATAAACAATATCTCTAGCGTGATCCTACAAATAGAAATCCAGTGGAGTTATATCGGCTATCGGGGAGGCCAAGAAAAGGGTGCTTCCACGGCCAATCCACCGTCCGGGAAACCTAAGTACTTTACCCTAGGTACTTTAATACTTTAGTTTGCGTTAGGGTTAACCTAGGTAATCCTAAATACTTTAGTTTGTGAACTATACTTGATAAAGTATAGATACTAGAAAAAACTGATAGATTTTTTCATTCTTTTACCGCAAAGAGCAATTCATTTCAAGTGTTCGTAGTTTTGCTATTTATAATTTTGGAATCATAAAGATCTTTCTCGGACACGCTGTATATCCAATAACACAAAAACTCTCTTAGAATATTAATCTTTCATAAAATATTGGAAAAATTAATCTGTCCAGAAATAACACAAATTGAAATTATTATATGAAAAAGAAATATATGAATTGTTTGTGAGACAGTCGAGTCTATGAATTTACTAACTTGATCATGTCCCAAATTGCACAATCACAGAGGTGTTTATTATTTAATTTCACGCTCTTCGAAATGGTGAGTTAAAAATGAAAATATTTATCTCCTAAAGCATTTAATTCTTCGAAAGAAGGAAAAAATATTTTATCTGATAATTTATAATGAAATAACTATAAGTAATAGTTTAATTCAGTTTAGTGAACTTTTTTTAACCTTACATTCTGGAGTTTGATTATGATAATAAACGGGAAATTAAATAAAGCTGAATTAAAAGTAATAATACGGTCGTTAAATATTGTTTTATCTCGGTACATGTTTTTAGTTTGCGAACAAATGCATGCGTACTAAATCAATAATTTATTATTTTAATGGCATTAAGGAGGAAATTTTTGCCTTTTATCATATTCTTCGTTTTATATATCAATATTTCATTTCATTGGAATAATTTTGCTTAGGGTATTTTAATTCAAAATATAAATCTTTTTTTATTTCGTTTGATGTAGGCCATGTTGTAAATGGGAAGTTTTCAAAAATTAAATTTTATTAAATTGCATTGAAAAATTGATAACGATCAAAACTATTATGGTTGAATGAAATTAAAATCTTCGGTAATATTTGAATATTTCATATCTATAACGTTAGATATCAGAGAAATTCTACTGGATAAACACATAAAGGAATCAAAAAGGATAATAGATGATGTGGGTTATGTCAGCGAAACCTCAAAATTGCCTTGCTATGACTTCCTAGAAAAGCACTCATAAGGAATAATGAGGGAATATAATGGAAATTTAAAATGCTACATGGGAGGTAAGGAAAAAAAAAGAAAATAATTGAAATTCGAAAGTGTTGCTTGGGAAAAAAGCAATTGAAAAGAGAATTAAGAACGAAGTAATCTATCTATACAAATAAAGCAAAGTGTCTCTATGTATGTACGTACGTATATATCGTATACAAATCTACATTTCTCTACGAATCTAGTTGAAACTTCGAATACTTATGTTTTGAAACCTTAGGATAATTCTAAGATAAGTTTGGAAGCTTTAAAATAATTATAATAATTTTTAATTAATAAAAAACCCAACAATTTTGAAGGGTGACAGCAGTAAATGGAAGCTGTTACATTTCCGGCAATCACCCCTATGTGTCTCGCTAACTTGAGATTGTTTGCTTTCTGAAATTTGGAAATTTGGCATATTACATATTGTGTTTGTACTTCAGAATGCTTAGTATACTGTAATTTATATTGTTCTTAATTTTATAATTCACGATGTACTTTTAAAAGCATAAAAATTAGTATATCTCAACTAAAAAGAATGAGTCTAAACTTTAAGCACTGTTTTGTGATTTATGATTCACTCACAAAAATAAGCCGTAACAGAGAATACAGGTCCAAAAAATCTAGATCTTGCAAGGTAAGTGAACGCATTTATTGATTTTTAATTTCATTTTATGTTTTATTAAAAGTTAATTTTCTAATATTACTCCTTTTATTTTCTTTTTTACAATGGAAAGCAAAATTAAATTGCCGTAGCAGTTGCCATTCTTCATTATACATAAACGTGAATTCCAGTGCCACGCACGTTAGCGTAATGTATCAAGAGATAAATGAAAAATATACCCATGCGGTGACATCAAACTTTATCTCTTTTGAATTATTTATTATTATTTTTAAATCTTTATTGATCATGATACAATACGGTATTTTAAAAGTGTGGCAACATTGATTGTTGAAAACCTTTCATTTCATTTATTCATTACCTTTCATTTTAATACTTTTTCACTGGGTTAGTTCCCAGTATACGGATTACCTTTTTTTACTAGTTGCCGGTACTTTTTCCGTATTCTGTCATTTTTTGTTTAATTTAGTTACTTTTTTGCATATTCTTTCTTTTTATGCTACTGTCTGAAACTCGTTGGAATATTTTTTATTATCATTCTCAAGTAGGAATTAAGCAAAATCTTAACATTTATGCTCCAAATAGTTGGACACTTAACATTGTTTACCAGAGGTGCTTTAAAACAACTGTTAGTTATGTTTGTGTTCAGCTTTGATTAGTGCTATTCCATTTGCGTGTTTTTAAGTATCCCTTTTTACTGTGTTCACTTTTTGTTTTTTTATATTTGCTGTGTAGCAACATTTTATTCTTTTATTTATAGCGCTTAAATTGTCACATCGTAGATTAAATAAACTTTATTTGGAATTTTTAAATGATTATGCCGAAGGATGGGAGGTATTACTTTGCTCTTAGCTGGTGACTTCTGACAGACTCTGCCTGTTATTCCACATGGAACAAGAACTGATGAAATATATGCATGCCTGAAATCTTCAGTTATATGGAATGAAATTGAAACACTTGATCTTCAAACTAATATGAGGGTTCATACGAGAGGTGATGCTGATGCAAATCAGTTTTCTGATATTTTGCTTCAACTAGGAAATGGAAACTTGTTGTCTCATGGCGATGATGGACTTATAGCAGTGGAAGATATTGGAAAATTAATTGAAAATCATGAAGATTTGTTACAAGAAGTATTTCCCAACCTGTCTCAACATATTAAAGATCATAGTTGGTTACGTGAAAGAGCAATCCTTGCACCAAAAACGACAACGTTATAATCATTAATAAGCAGCTTTTAGGTCATTTGCCTGGCACATCTCAAATTTATAAGTCTGTTGATACAGTTTGTGCTACAGATGATAGAGTACTTTACAACATTTCATATGCCTGAGGGGAAAGTCTCGAAGAAAGAATTTATCGCCCATACGCGGAGGGGTGGAAGGAAGGGAACTTCTCGCGGGGGGGGGGAAGGAAAATTTTTTTTTTCTGCCTGAGACTGTTTGCAGGACGTGGGATGCGTATCCACAAAATTTAAATACCTTTATTCGTTGTTTTTTAATATTTTACATTATCTGACAATGATTGCTGAAGGGAGTGGGTCCCTAAACCGACCGGGTAGACAGGCGAAGCCCGGCAAGTATATATACACACACACACACACACACATATATGACAAGCGTCGAATTACGCTCGCTATTCTAATATGGTTTTGCAGTCTTTTGTAATCATACAAGTTCGGTAAAATCATACAGCAATTTCATTTTTTGACGTTTATTCTTCCATTTCAGAGTTAAACCACTCTCCAATCTCATATTGAAAACCTGCCCTTCCGTTCATCTCAATCTTAACGAGCGTTCTCCTATGCGTCTTTCATATTCAGCTTCCTTTCCCGCTACATCGAAATAACGCGCGCTAAATTCGTATCTAGATTGTTCGAGAAGTTTTTAAGCTGAGCTCACCAGTTTTCAACGTAATCCTTTCCCGCCAATTTCTTCAAGGCTGCGCAGTTCTGTTAATAGCTCCCACGGCGTCCGCCGTCCGCAAACTGCGCTTGCCACATTACGAGAATAATCCCGGAGTTTAACTTTTTAGTCAGATTTTCCGTAGTTCATTAAACTGTGTAGTTACTCAAAATTACTAATTTACCCCTTCTGCTTCCAAGAAATAAACGAAGTAAAAAAGGATAAGTGAGCATTTTTTATATGTTGTATTGTCCCATGTGAAAAAAAAATGTATTCCTCTGGGATCACAGTGAAAAATGCGCCGTGTTAAAATTATATATTTTCTTAGTTAATAATCTACTAGAAGATGACGAAAAATCTGTTTGGATATTATCAAAAGAGTAAACATGTACATGATTTTTTCCCGTGGGTCCCGTTTTAATGGTCCCGTTCTAGGAGCCCAAATCATCTTCAAACTTCTAGACTAGTATTCTACCGACAGAATTCTTCCTGCGTTGGGGGACATTCTTATATCTAAAAACTATCTCTCACGTATTTCTGACGTTATAATAGTAGCCAACGATCGATTGCTGGCCTGGTTATATAGATTTATTTATTTTCTTTTGTTGACGTTGTTGAATTTTGTTTTCCTGCGAAATTATGTCCGGCTTGTAACGATTTTTCCTTAGGCACTAGAACATAATATAACAACCACATGCCAGAAAAAAAGATTCAACTCACATCTCCGATAGGCAGTATAATAGCAACTCAATAATCCCGATGAAGTAGTCATGCGTTATTTCAGCTGCTTTATTACGCATGGGATAAGGTTTCTCTTTCTCTAACGACAAATTCATTAAGACTTTTGACAAGAAAAAAAAGTTTCAATAAACCTGAATCGTTTTCTAATAAACGTAGAAAGATGAACGTTGAGCACTTTTAGCATTGAGTAATCTGCATCTGCGTTTAAGATATTAAGTTATTGCTTTATTTGTCAATGTTTTGTAAAAATATGCAACTCCAGCGTATACTTAGCCTTGGACCTAGGTTTCGACCTTGTTATGGATGCCTCTGTAAGGGAAGAACTGGAAATACCCTGGAGGGCATAGACGTAGCGTTGGGGTGGAACGTGCCGCCCCTGAACTTAACTTGAAATAAATTAAAACTTAATAGAAGTTCAGTTAAAATCAGAAAATTGTAGAAAACTTTTAAGAAAGTTGGTTTTTTTCAAACTTTGAAACTGAAGATTCCGATTATGTCTTTAGCCTTAACATAGTTTTTAACAATCATATGATCCATAACAAAAATTCGGTGCTTTTTTTATTTCCCCATTGTATAACTTTAGAATACTACTCAAACATCAATTCTATTGTTATTCAATTTTAAAAAATCATACTCTTTCATATTTTAAGGACCGTCCGGCAGTCAATGAGCAGAGGAGGACCCTAACTGAATTCAATTCGTGCTTGGGATGGGATATTGATATCGATATTATCGAAATATCGATATTTACCCTTCAATATTAGGAATTATAATATCGATATTTGATTTCTGATAACATCGGAATATCAATATTATATTCCTGATATTATCGATTACACATTTTCAAAAGAATTTATTTGAAATAATTATAATTTATAAAAATTTGGGTTGAAAAATCTCAAAACCAAAGGGAAAGAATAAATGAGAATAAAATAAACCATACAGAAAAATTGTAAAATTAATCAATGAGGGTCTATATTCAACTTTTGAAACAAATGGATAGAAAAAACTATAATACAATTTTTAATAAAAGTTATAGGCCAAGAAGTTTTCTTCCTGATAGTTTAATCTTAAACGTCTTTTTCATCAGATTTACTACATGTGTAGATGTTTACTCCCTAAGACAAACATCTTTTGAAGGTTTTGGTTCATGTTGTTTTGAGTTGGAGAATTTTAAATTTAAAGGATAAAACTTTTTTGATTTCAAATAAAGTTCTCTGAGGACTTCCTGAAAACGAGCCAAAATGGAGCAAATTAATCCAGTAAGAATGAAAATTGATGATGGAATTGGCCTATAACTTTTTTTCAGTAAGAATTATATACCACATAATCCCATATCACTAAGGTGTTTGAATGTCAGTTCCACTATAAAACTTATGAGAAAGTTGTAGAGTGAATAGCTCACTTCTACCCAGACTTGGATGTATATAATTTGAAGTGGCACTCTAAATGAATTTGATACAAACACAGTTTATACATGAAACAATGTTTATTGAATTCGTTGCACATATAGAATTTGCTTTTACAGCAAATTCTATTACAGCATACGTACTACTTGTACGGAATATATATTAACATTCAATAGAAATACACTTTGCAAATACTCACAAACCAGCAGAGAGTCAAACCAGCAGTACTGCCACGTAAACTTTGGGCCCCCTAAGCACTAGCGCAGGATAGCACCTAGAACTGCTTACCTCGTAGCTCCCTCTCGCTTATCTAACAACCTTAACAAAACCTTCTTTTTTTTTAATCAAGCTGCATGGTATGTATACCAAGCGCGTATGCCGAATTAGCATATCTCAAGCAGCTTCTTTAATTCATTCACTCAAAAGTTCGATTCTTGTGAATCGAATCTTATGTATACCTTACAAAGTTTCAGATCAATCAAGTAAACAAGGCTAAATATTTTGAAATATCTTGAGTTTGGTATTTATTAGAAGTATAGAATTGAAGAAAGGTGAATTATTGTATCCTAACATAAAATAATAAATAAATTAATTAAAATATCATTAATTATTTTAATTTATGAAAACCCAGAAGTGATTTAAATTGTGAATAGCTTATCTAAAAAATTTTATTTAAAAAAATACATAAGTAAATCAGGCAAAAGAATTAAACTTAAAAACATTATTATTTATTTCTTTAAATACCAATAGTTTCTAATATATACAAATTAATTTTTAATGTAAGCAATAAAAAAATGTGTGAAAAAATCAAAAAATTTTCAATATATAAAAACGAATTCTAGAAAGAACAAAAAATAAATAAAAACAATTATTGTCCATTAATTAAAAAAAATATTAATACTCCCACTGAGTGGAGAAAAGAAGTTTATTCAATGTGTGACGATTTCTGGCTGAGTTAATTTATATTGCTGGGTTGAGAAAAAATTCTTTCAGATGGCACTGATATTGAAGTCGCAGCCAAATATCGCTTGGCAACCCCACATAGTTCCGGGTACAAACCAATTGATTTACTCCAAAAAGAAAGTGCAGACTTGTTGATGTCAGCTTCTGCAGGAGATCGCAAATAAAAGGCAAGCTCATCAGGAAAATCTGAGCTACCAAAAGAACTCCGATGCTTCCAAGTTTTCTGAACCGTTTTGGAGTGTTCACCAAAGAAAGATGATTCAGATCCTTCTCTATTGTCAGAATCAAAACTGTGTCCACTTTTCAGTCAATGAGCGCTTTTCAAAATTCCTTTCAGTTCTCGAATTTCTTTGGTAGTAGGGTCTGGGTGCCTGAAGTATAATGTCTTCCATTGGGGGTCCAATAACGTAATTACGGCCAGTACTATTACATTCTCAACCACGAGCCGTTTTTTGCCGCTTCCAAGATTCCTTCCTTCAGTTTGAGGCCAACATTAGAAGTAGGTGACATCTTGGAAATTTTATTTTCTACCATGGTTGCTACTGGAATCGCGATACTGATTGTGGGGTATTTATCTCCTGATAACTGTTTTGTGGCTTTTAGAAGAGGCTCAAGAAGCTAGATGATTTCCTGCAAATCTTGATTCTCTGCAGCTGTTGTCAAGCTTGGTGCCGATGTGTGTCGGTGGATGAAGTTGTTGAGTGTTGAGCTGAGGCTTAGAAAACGCTCGATCATTTCGTATGTAGAATTCCCCCGTGTTTCCAAACTCTGCATGAGTTTCAGATTACTTTGTGCTCTCAATTCATATGAAGCCCGAACACTGTGTTTGAACCAGGTCGCCACTTTCTTCACCTTTCCATTTAGTGGCATGAGCTCTGGTACGGCTTCAATTGAACGGTAAGCGACCAAATTGAGGAGATGGGCAAAACATATTACACGTTTTTTTCTACCTAAAGCAATTTCCACGGCTTTAACCATATTCGATCCTCCATTAGTGATCACTGAATTTATTTTTTCTTTTTTCATACCCCACTACTGCAGGATATGAAGGATTCTTGAAGAAATGTAATCTCCAGTATGGTTCTGGTCCATTTCAAAGACTCCTGTGGTGCAGAAAGCTAATTTTTGCATTTTACAAATAATAGACTGTGACATACAAAAACCTTGTCTGAAGGGTTTTGGTCCAGAAACCGGTTATCTCCAATATCTCCTTCCAATTTTTTTACATACACTCAGTGTTGATGGCTTCATTGCTTCATGCATTGTTCATTGCATTTGTCATTGCTTCACCCAAACTAGGATTTCTTTTTTTGTCTAAATAGAAACTTTTTAATTTGATAAAATATTGTTTATTGAATTATTATTTCCTTATTGAATTAAATTACCATATTTATATTATTTTACTATACAATCATTCCTCCGAATACGATTGACTGCATAGTGAGAGGAAAATGTGTTATCAATAATTTGAAATATCGTCTATATTATGAAATGTCGTCAATATTTTGAAATATCGTCAATATTTTGATATATCGTCGATATGTTGAAATATTGATATTTCTGTGTCGATATATTATTGATATCGATATTAATAGCCGATATTAGTTTCGATACTCATATCGATATTTTGCTTTCGATATCCCATCCCTAATTCATGACCCCTCAAAAAAATGTTAGAAGCACGCTACGCCTATGCTGGAGGGAGAGGAATTCCTAATGCAGAATTAATTTATATCTTTTTACAAATAATAGATGACTGATAGACAAAATGCAGTCATTCAGCTCACTTAAGAAGGACACATCGTTTTTCACTAATTTTGATACAAAATTTAGAACGCAAGCAGATTACAAAATGAATATAGCTTGGCAAACAGTACTTGTATGCTAGAGATGAATACGTTTGTTTGAAGCTCCGCAATTTTGGCAGGCTATATGAGTTTTGTCCATATTTTCTTTCATATATTTCAATTAATTGTTAGGTAGGATAAAAACATCAAATGATGTTAATCCCTTTTTTTATATGTTTTTTACCTGGGCATTAGAAGCAAGAATGAGAAGTAGGGTTTATGATAAGAATCGTCAGTCACTTATAATCAGTTTGAGGTTGCCCTATAAATCAGTATGATAATCCTGCTCCGATCTCATTAATACTGCTTAGGTCACAACTGATTAAATATCTTTGTCCCGAGGTGACGCTTAATGGAATAATTTTCTGAACTTTAGCAATTATATGTGGATCTAGAATCTACTCTCGTTAGATCCGGTATCTTGCATTAAGAGAATGTAATGATATAAGAAGAGATGTTTAACTCATATGAATAATGATTAGACCTTGCTTCCCATTTTTCGTTTTATAGTCTTTTGTTTAATGAAAAATTATCTGTTTAGGTAATATTAAAATAAACTCATTAGCGATTTAAATTCATTTATAATATTTTATATACATAATGTTAATTATTAAAATTGAAAGGATTTATCTGTTATAATGGTATCAATAATATTCTGGTTAGATTTCGCATAGAAGTATGTAACTGTTTTTTAATCTATAGTCCTGGTATAAGACGCTTATACGTTTAAACTGGATTCTCTAAACTTAACATTTAAAGTGTCATGATCCTATTTATGACATTAATAGGGGAGGACCTTTGAAACACTGCTCGGTTATCTGAATTATACACAACTGTATTAAAATAATTAAAGGATCCTTTTACTCGCATGATTTAGTTAATAAAAAGTAGATTATTTCCCTGCAAGTGTAAGCACATTTATGCATCCGCCAAGTATCCATGTAAAAAAAGTTTTATAGTTAGGCGAAACAAAATTAAAATATGCGACGGTAGACTACGGTTGCGATTGAATATTTGCACTCATGTTTCAGATAATAAACAACTTACTTATGAGATGCTCTTTGATGAGAATTCGTCAGGTTACGATCAAAATCATTCAGTCTGTTTCTATCAGCGACATGTAATTTGCTTTTGAAGTGCGATACTAAATCTCATGAATTGTAGATGGTGATAAAGGTATCACGCTGCAGTGGATCACCAGTCATTGAGATATTTTTTATGCCAACCACATGGCGGATGACTTTGATGTGTCTGGGTAACAGCCTCCCCAGCCGACGACGCCCATTGATTACCAAACAATACAAAAGACAAAATCATACTTTAGTTGTAATATTAACCAAAAATTATTCAAAGAAAAATACAAGAGCACCTTTTTACCACGGGACCCACTAACTTTGGCGTCGCCTGTTTTCGTGTCCTTACTGACATCGACAACGTTCAAAAACGTATGAAACGAATTGGCAAGGCAAGTTCTCCAATATGCCTACCGAACATGTGTAGCCTCTCCGATATAACAGGAAGCCATCTCAAAAGTTGCCTAGCTGACCTTGATGACGTTGTAACTGATATTGTCACAGAACCTGATCAAAACGTTTTTAATACCTCGAAATTATATTAGGCTGACAGACACAAACTCATGTTGAAGAAACTAAGGTCTGGCGTAGGATATAAAAAATCTTTTAATTTAATGCACTACTTATTACTTCCTTGTAGAACTCATTGGAAAAGTGTATCTAGCTGTATATATATATATATATATATATATATATATATATATATATATATATATATATATATATATATATATATATATATATATATTTGGGAATTGTGTTATCCCAGGGCTCCAGCTTTGAGCCATATGTCGCCGTGTACGCTATGCGACGACAGCGCTATTAGGTTTTCGAGAGATGAACGGGAAGAAAAGTATTTGAGAGGGGAGACTGAGATTGGGTCCCGACCTGGTAAGAGGTGCTGAAAGCAGCAGACGGCTGCGAAGGGAGAGACAGTCTCGAAGGGGGCATGACGTTAGCTCCGGACAAGCAGCAGACGGCGGCTTAGTTAATCCTATCTCGGCAGACGGCCGAATGCTTTAACCCATTTAGATTGTGGAGGCCTGGTGCGACTTGACGTGTAATTTTATGTGTAACGTATCTCTAGATATGTAAATAGTTTATATGTGTCAATATATAGTTTGTGTGTTGAAGCAGTGACTCTGTCTTTAATTGAGTACAGTATTACTCTGAGTGTAAGAGAGTCTAGTTCCGCCGTGCAGTAAGCGGAAAGGTTTCTATAAGACTGAGAATAACAACCCCTAGACACCGACCACAGTTTCTAGTAAAAGTGGGGACTCGCACGAGAATGAGTTCCTACAAATAGTGGGCGCCCGGCCCGGGATCGGATCAAAATTGTACAAAAGTGAAAGGCTAGGGATCGGATCAAAATTGTACAAAAGTGAAAGGCCCGGATCGGATCAAAATTCTACAAAAGTGAAAGATCGGGATCGGATATAGATTCTACTAAAAGTGTGAAGAAGGAAGTGACGACCAAGTGCGGTGAGTGACACCCATGGAAGCGACGTTGTGTGAGTTTAAAGTGTTGTGAACGAGAGTGACAAACTCGTGAAAGTGTGAAGTGCCATCGAAAGGTATGAACTGTTAAGTGGGATAATTGTGACATTTGCGTAATTTAAGATTGCGAAACAGGGTTGAAATTGTGCCCCGGATTGAACGGATAAAACATAGAATCTGACGTAAGTGGAAAAAAAATTCTGAGATGGCGTATCTGGAGCATGCCAGAATGGTAGACCTGGTGACTCTAGTCTACGAGCTGGGCCTAGAGGTTCCGGATAAACCAGAGGTTGAGCAATTAATCGCCCTGATTAAAACATCGGATTGTGACGATGTTTACATTGAGAATCTGCTTATTTCGGTTGTGGAAGAGAGGAAAGAGCGAGACAAAATGGCAGCCGAAGAGATGGAGTTTCAACGAAAGATGGCTGAGATTGAACGCGAACTGCAAATACTAAGAGTAGGACGACAGTTAGCGCCAAAAACAATCTCGAATAGTGTGTCTGTACTCAGTATGGACAAAGGTGCAGATAATTATTTGTGCAGCCAAGAAAGATATTTTCGTGTATCTGATGTTGTTTTCACGAGTGTGATTCAAGAAAGTGAGCCCGAAATTCGCCCAAGCCAGCAGCCGGAATATGTGAATCCCATAGCCTTATCTCACTTTAGAGAGAACGGAGAATTGTTTTCTTCAAAGTTCAGTGAACTTTCGACACCCACTCCCAACGAAAACGGCGATGCCCTGCTGAAATGTGACACCGAGAGAGCCGTGTCCGAATTTACGAGCGAGGGAGAAAGTTCTTCAGTTACCCCCCCCCCCGAAAGTTGAGGGAGAAGAGAGCGTTGAGATGCAGAAAAGGCTTGTACATTTTCTAGTGCCTGCAATGAAAGAGGTCGTCGAACTTACGACACAACCCCGAGTGTCCCAGGGAACGGAAAAGATTTCTTTAGGGGTAAACGATAGTCCCTATGTTTTGAAAACTGAGAAGGAAGAAAAAAGTGATTCTTGTGAGCCACGATGTGACCGTAGCGCAATGGCAAAAGATTTTGAATTGCCACTAAATTTTAGTGGAAGAGTAATTCGTAAAGAATGGAAACGCCGTAGTGAAAAAGCTACAGTATTAGAAATGCAAGGAACTTTGAGTGACGGATCTTCGGAAATGGTAGTGAAATTTTGCTCTGAATCTGCAAAATGCGTCCCAGACTCGAAAGTGTTGAACCGATATACTCAACAGTACAAAATTTTCATCGTTATCATACTTCAAAGTTCTTCAGATTTTGGTAACCCACCTGTAAAGGAGTGTTCAGCTTGTGATCGTGAAGTATGTGGGAAGAAAGTGCCATCAGTTGTGTTTGGTGATCAAATGTATTTGGTATCAAGTGTTGGATGTCAAGTGTGTTTAGTGATAGTCAAGTCCAAGTGTACGCCAATTAAGTGTCGTAAAGGAAGATATGGCATTCAAGTGTTTTGTTTGGCCCTAATGGTAGCCCTAAGTGTCACCGATATACGAAAGACGAAGTGTTTTGTTTGTGAGTGCATGTTTAATAGTGCTATGATTCAAGTGACAAGGTACGCATTTAAACACAAACTTGGTGTGACAGAGTGTTTCATTGGTGTTTTGAACAAGTTAAGTGTTATGGTTAGAGACTAATTGTGCATCGTAATTTAAACGTGGTGTACCTGTGTATTTTGTATAAGTATTACAGTGAACTGTAGTCCACTGGCTCCGACTAGACTTTCAGAAAAGAGCCATGACCGACTGTAAACAACGCATTACTTTCTTTTTATCTCATTGTTTTGTTTCGTTTGTGCTATTATATGTGCTAAAACTGATTATGATAAGGCATAACGCTGCCGAGGACGTCAGCATAGTCAGGACAGCCGAGTTTTGGGAATTGTGTTATCCCAGGGCTCCAGCTTTGAGCCATATGTCGCCGTGTACGCTATGCGACGACAGCGCTATTAGGTTTTCGAGAGATGAACGGGAAGAAAAGTATTTGAGAGGGGAGACTGAGATTGGGTCCCGACCTGGTAAGAGGTGCTGAAAGCAGCAGACGGCTGCGAAGGGAGAGACAGTCTCGAAGGGGGCATGACGTTAGCTCCGGACAAGCAGCAGACGGCGGCTTAGTCAATCCTATCTCGGCAGACGGCCGAATGCTTTAACCCATTTAGATTGTGGAGGCCTGGTGCGACTTGACGTGTAATTTTATGTGTAACGTATCTCTAGATATGTAAATAGTTTATATGTGTCAATATATAGTTTGTGTGTTGAAGCAGTGACTCTGTCTTTAATTGAGTACAGTATTACTCTGAGTGTAAGAGAGTCTAGTTCCGCCGTGCAGTAAGCGGAAAGGTTTCTATAAGACTGAGAATAACAACCCCTAGACACCGACCACAGTTTCTAGTAAAAGTGGGGACTCGCACGAGAATGAGTTCCTACATATATATATATATATATATATGTCGGACTTAAGCGGGAACGAAATAATTATTCTAAATTTAAAGGGGGCTTAGTAATTAATTTATTGTCGTGGCGTAATTCGCCACTATTCTCATATCTTGGTTCGAAATACATCGAGAGAAATCGGGGAAATTCCCTTTGGATTGATTGACATCTGTGGCCACGCCTATGGTTCAACGCCGATGTCTGCGTCACAGAGATCATGTGGGCATGCGCGGTGGCTTTGGATGGCAGAAAAACAATAGCGTTTAATCAGACGGCGGGAAATTCTTGATGGAGATAGTCACGCGTCTCGCGGGAGCTTGATGATTCTTGGATTTAATTTATCAGATTGAATCAGGTAGCTTAAGATTTTGGAAATAAACGATGTTCGATATATTAATTGTAGTTCTTTGCCACCGGCCTTTTAATTCATTGACTGCCATAACTTGAATAATTAAGTAAAGATAGATTAAGAAGGAGTAAGTTTGGATGTAAGACGACGTACTGGGAAGGGTGTAAGTAGCGAGCTCGTCAACAGTCGAGCAGGATTTTGGGATCGCGCGAGGGAAAATAAAACCCCACAGCTTAAAAATGTAAGTTAAAAATAAAAAATTTAATCCAAGTTCTCGTCATGCTCCCTCGTGACTGCGTTGACGCGTTGGTAGAGTAAAATATTTAGGTTTGGAGCTGCAATTTTCTTGCTGATGCTTCGTGCAGAAACCAATGACAACGATTGCCGTCGCAGAGTTCCAGTCGGGATACCATTCGACCTACATGATGTTTCGACTTCAATTGTGTGGATTAATAACGCTTTTCCTGCTGTTTGCTGCATTGTGTCTTCGGAGTGTCCAATTATGCCAACACCGTTGCGCGGCGAGGAAAACTTTGCCGTTCCGATTTTCATCAGTCGTCGAATCATCGCGCGCACGAGTTGTTCTTCAAAGTGTTTTCACCCAGAGAGAGTCATTGTGGGTGTGTCGCTGTGTTTCGCCAAAAGACCTCGAAACGAGGAAGTTATGTAATTTTTTTTCTCCCGACTCTGCAACCAGCTTGAGTTATGTTTTTAAAGACAGCGGTGCGTGTTTGTGAATTTGCCAGGCAACAGGAATTCTGTCAGATCTGCGTTTTAAAACAAAACGATAACGCCATGGTTTTCGGTCATCTAAAGCAGAGGCGGATTTTTATCAATCATCATCCGGAGAACAGAAGAAGATTTTGTGTAAAAATAAAAAACTTCAGCGTGCAGAAAAATTAAAATTTTGTTTGACGGGATATTAAAAAAGGGTAAGCGATACTTATTAAATTTTTAAATGTGAAATGGGTGTTAAATGTGAAAAGATTGTTTGTGAAAAGTAATGTTGGAAATGAAAATACTTTTAATAACGATTATAATGTTTGTGTCAGAATGTTACAGATATGGGTTTTTGAGGAATATTATTTTTTGATGAGATTAGTTAAGTTGATGAGTATTTTTGTATTTTTGAAACCCATGCAATTTTATAATCATAGAGCTTTCCCACCCAGTTTCACTGAAGAGTATGTTAAACTTTAGTCACAACTTGAGGATTGGGTTAAATGATGAATATTAACTGACACATTTAAAATAGATTTGTGATAAGATATGTAATATTTTCATATTTTTCTCAGCGGATTTAATGACTGCTGAAAAATTTGTTGTTTTTGTGAAGGTTTTGTTTGATTTGATAAGGATTTTGAGTTTGATAGACCTATTTCATGTTCAAAAAAAAAAAAAAAAAAAAAAAAAATTAAAAAAATTAAAAAATTAAAAAATTGATATGTTAACAATTCGGAATGTTTTAAAGTTATAATATTATGAAATTAAATTGTGTATCTATCTTGTTCTTGGGGAGGGGGGGGGGGAAAGCAAAGTAATGTACTTAATTAGGAGCAATTTTAAAAATTTGCAGATTCTGATTTCCTGGTGCGACGATGGTCATTTTTATCCCTTGTATATATTTTGTGTTTATTTGAGTGTTATGGAGTACTATTTTAAGTTACATTTTGATAAATATCCTGTTAAATGTTTTTTTTAGTGTATATTTTTGGTCGACCGGCAAGCTTAATGAAGAGGGCCTCTGATTGTTAAGTGTATATTACTATATCGAAATAATAATTTTTAAAAATGAGGTGTGGAATTTGCATTAATGTAAGATGTGAAAGTTACGAAATATTTTGGCCTTGAAATTGGTAAGATTTGAATAGCATATTGAAAAATGTGAAGTTTTAACATGTTTTGTCAATAAATAATAAAATGATTAATGTTTTGACCGGGCATGAGCCTGTTTCACATGCCTCCTCATGTCATTAAGATTAGTTTTAAGTAAGTCATTGAGTGATCAGGAAAAGTGCGTAATAAGCATTGAGAAAAGAAACTGCTTTGAGTAATCTAGATAATTTTGAAAGTTGATTACATACATTTTTAGATTCCAATTTACTGTTTCTCATATATTTTTAAAATTCAAATTGTGTGTTCTTGATTTTATTGATTGGGTTGGTAAAATTTTATGATGTGTCTTTTTTTGTATAAAGAAATAGCAATAATGTAAAGTTCAGAGATCCATTTCTTAAGTGATTTTACATGTTGGGTGCCTAACACCCTCTTGACTCCACTTATGTGGTTAAACGTTGTGTGCTGTCTTAAATTAAAGATATTAAAAAAAAAAAAAAAAGTTTAAGCGCTCTTTTTTAAGCTACTTTGTGTATATTTTATCAATTTGGATCTCATAAAACAAGTGTAATATTATGATGTAATTTCGAAAAATATGTTTTTTGGGTTTTGTGCACAGATGAAGAGTGATGTACAGCGTCTGATTTACAGAGTTGATATTTTTATTTTTGGTTGTACAGATTTGGACTTCTACATTTGTTAACAAGAACTGAGTGGTTACTATATTTACTTGTGATTGAGGTATTATTGTGTTTTTCTTTAATAAGATTTGATGATAATTGTGTTTTTTAGTCATCTTTGTAATTTTGGAAATTTATATTGTGACGATTAATAGCTCGTCAATGACAAATGTGTCTCAAATGGAGACTTGTGTAAAATGTAT
Source organism: Dolomedes plantarius (assembly GCA_907164885.2). NCBI lineage: Eukaryota > Metazoa > Arthropoda > Arachnida > Araneae > Dolomedidae > Dolomedes > Dolomedes plantarius. Next base: position 18,030,879 of record OU015492.1, read on the forward strand.
CAGTACCTCGATTCAATCTGGCTAGGCGTGAATAGATAAAATTTTGGGTTAGGTTTAATTTAATTTGTATTGACTGGGGAGACGTCCCTACTCAGCAATCTTTTTCGGTTGATAGTTATTTGGGATTTTGAAATATAATCTTAGTGTTTTCTCTTCTGAAGACTTGCCGGATGGAATTAGCTACTCCATTTGTGTGCGTGCCTTCAGGGGGACGGGGGGGGGAAAGTTGTCGGACTTAAGCGGGAACGAAATAATTATTCTAAATTTAAAGGGGGCTTAGTAATTAATTTATTGTCGTGGCGTAATTCGCCACTATTCTCATATCTTGGTTCGAAATACATCGAGAGAAATCGGGGAAATTCCCTTTGGATTGATTGACATCTGTGGCCACGCCTATGGTTCAACGCCGGTGTATGCGTCACAGAGATCATGTGGGCATGCGCGGTGGCTTTGGATGGCAGAAAAACAATAGCGTTTAATCAGACGGCGGGAAATTCTTGATGGAGATAGTCACGCGTCTCGCGGGAGCTTGATGATTCTTGGATTTAATTTATCAGATTGAATCAGGTAGCTTAAGATTTTGGAAATAAACGATGTTCGATATATTAATTGTAGTTCTTTGCCACCGGCCTTTTAATTCATTGACTGCCATAACTTGAATAATTAAGTAAAGATAGATTAAGAAGGAGTAAGTTTGGATGTAAGACGACGTACTGGGAAGGGTGTAAGTAGCGAGCTCGTCATATATATATATATATATATATATATATGTGTGTGTGTGTGTTAAGGTCACTCTTCCAAGCAATCAACTGCCTCAATTGGGCAATTCGTAATTGCATCGTGTGCTGGATGAAGCAACATTTTGCTTTTTTTCCTTTCTCCAATTTTCTGATTTGAGAAGATTTTATTTTTGGTCGTCACGGCATAATCAATTTTGCACATTGTATTAAGAATGTAAATTTCTGTTTTGTCCTGCAATTCGTAAATCTTGAAAAGAATGATTTTGCGCATAGTCTCAAATAGCTATTTTTCAAATGGATGTAAGCACATTATATAATGAATACATTAAGTTAAAAAATGATATTTTGTGCCAGTGATTCGAATAAAAATTTAAATTCTGAAGTAAGATTAATGATGAGCGGAAATAAAATGTATGTGTATTCTAGGAAGGAAGTATTTAAATTGCGAAATTTATTTCAAAATGTCTGAAATGTTTCATCGAATAACATAGTCGTAGGTTTTAGTGAATTCTTTTAAAATATTAACATGCAGTCATCACACACAAATATAGTATATATTTGATGACTGCGTTTAATTTTTAAAAAATCGTAAGTTATATATGCATATGATTTATTATTCTCTACTTCGATTTCTTCTTTATTCTGACCATACCAAGTAGAAAATATATCCTAAACTTCTTATCTTTGGGGTGATTTATAAATAAATATATATATATATATATATATATATATATATATATATATATATATATATATATATATATATATATATATATATATATATATATATATATATATATATATGATGCAAGAAATATTGTTGCAAGTTTAAGGTTATTAATGGTGTGCTTCTGGGGTGCTTTGAATTATTTTACTATTCAATTTTTTCCTATCTCCTAAAATGCTTCCAGATCATTTTACATTTATTTTCATATTCGAAAACCTTCCATCATATATATGCTTGTGAGCTTTTCTGATGGGTCTTTCACGAAATTTAAATTAAATAACTGAGAATGAAATAAAATTCTGATCATAAAATATCTCTTCTACTTTGTTAAATTTACCATGTATCCGACATAGATTCTTGCAGTGGAATTCAAATGTGGTTTTCGTTGTTGCTGTTGTTGTTTCTAATGTCCCCTGGTCCGAAGTATTCCAGACCAGGTCCATACAGGTTAGCGGTCTGAGGGGTGCGGATCCTGTTTATAATGACGCCACAAGGGTCGGAGTCCGACTGAGCCAGGTTCCACCTTTATTTTGGCCGATAACCCCCACTAGGGTGAAATCTAAATATCAAGTTGCTCATCTACAGTGCATTCCTAAGACCAATTTTAACTTATGCTTGCCACTCCTGGTCCTACTGTTGCAAATATCATATAACTAACATCAGTGTTTCTTAGACTAAAACTATTAGAGATATAGTAAATGCCCCCTATTACTTTAGAAACTATAAAATTTACTAAGAACTTAACTTCTCTACCTTATCTAACTTTATTATTTCCTTAAACATTAACTTTCACAATAGCATAGAATCTAATAACATCACTCTACTAACTGATCTATCTAACTAAGATTTTAAGAAACCTTTCAATAGGGAGAAACCTAGAGCGTCTCTTGCTTTTGAATGGTAATTTCTCCCTTCTTTCTGTATGTTCGGTGGCACTGCGGTAGAGCGCGCTACTCCCACCTTGTAGGTTGCGGGATTAAATCCCCAACTTGACAATCTTTTTCTCTCTCAATCCCCCCTCTTAATCTCGCACTGTAGGCATGGTTCTGGCAGGCCTTCCTTTTTTTGACCGTTTCTTTTGAAAAAAAGAAATAAATAAAAATTAAAAAATCAGTACGTAGACCTTGGTCTATGGCAAAAAACACTATGAAATTCTATAAAACTGATACTTGAGTTATGGATACATGACTCAAGGTAAAAAATATTCGTTTTTATTAACTCCTTTTTTGTTGTTTACTTTTTAATTTTTCCTTCTATCCTTAAACTCTTTCTGGTAGCAGACATTCGAGGAATCAATCACAACACACACTTCGTTATTTTTTATTAACAACTCCACTGCCAATAGTAATTAAGGCTAACTCCAGAAAAACTCGAACATATTTTTTAGAAGTAGAGGGAAATTCTTCCCAGGCACTTCTACTCAGACTGTTGCTGATTGCTGATTGCACTAGGGCGACATCGGGGGGATCGTGCCCTGTTGTTTTCTTGGAGGATACAGCGTAACGTAGTGCTAAGTTTATCCCTCAGGCTTCAAACGAGTGCTATTAAAGAAAAGAAAAGAGTAATAACTATGCATTGAAGTTACTTTTTTATTTAGTGAAAAAATAAGTTAATGAATTGTTTGAAGCGGTTTTATAATTATTATATACCAGTCTGTATCAGTGGTGGGCAAACTGTGGGTCGCGGGTTTGTACACCACTGATTGTTTGAAATATAGTGGAATCTCGATCGATCGTTTTCGGATCCATCGTTTTTCCGTATGTGTCGCTCATTTTATCCAGTCCCAACGATCATATTGCTTTGTTATGTTTCCGCATCTATCGTTTTCCCGCATTTATCGTTCATTTCAATCTATCCCTTGAAAAACGATAGATCGAGATTCCACTGTAAATTGATATCAATGGATTATTTATTTAAAGAGTATGCTTTAAATCTTCAATAACATATTTGTAATATTTTATATTTATAATTTCTTATATGATACGATATTGTTATATAAAGATATAGGATATGGTATTGCAATTTAAGGTGTTAAACAGTTTTGCAAAGCTATACGTACGTTACTTACATTCCTTCTACCTACCTGTGTGAGAATGGCTTTTCAAAATGAGTTGCTATAAAAATCGTTCAACGATCAAGTCTTAACTCGGAAGATGATGCAAGGATAGAAGTCTAAAATATTTCAATTAATATTTAACAAATTAATATTGAACAAACATTATTCGAGGTCCAGGCTCACCCTTCATTAATATTTATTTCATGAATAATTCAGTTTTATATCAATAAATGCAGTTTATAATTTTCAATGTTTAACTGGAAGCTTATAATTTTAAAATAATACTCTTTTACCTAAATGAAATACAAATAGAAATTAATATTTCAATACGAAGTTTTGGTTACATGAGATTTGGCAAAAACGAGGGTAGAAGGTAAGCGATACCTTTTTCTTATTGTTTTTAGGCAATTTAATTAAATACCCACAATCTACAGTACACTGATTTTAAAATTGGTTTGTAAAAATTTGCTTATTTCTTATTTTTATTTTTTGTTAACATTTTCATACCTAAAAAAAATTTGCTGCTATAAAACATGTTCATTGGGGGTGCCATGATTTTTTATTTAAAGAAAATGTTGTCGCGGTCTATAAAAGTTTGCGCACCACTGGTCTATATGTAAGTCACTAATACACAAAGTATCTGATTAGTCCACTGCAAATTTTAGTAGAGAATGTATCCTAATGCCTCTATCACGATTTAAGCTGATTTCATGAATACTGCATCTGAAATCTTTGGGCATGTGTATCTGAATTTGTAAATGAGATTTTTTTCAAGTATTTACTCACGGCTTGCATTTACAACCGAAATGAAATAACTGGAACCGTATCTATCATTTTCAAATTTCAATAACACTGAACCATCCAACACTTTAATTATGAAATTGAAATTAACATTGACTCACATCGTGCCTTTGTAAGAGAAAATTAATTTTCGAGAGAAATTTATATATTTAAATACTTTTTTGTCGTTCGATATGTATGGGTAGTAAAATTAAAAATTCTTTTAATCCTTCTATATAAATGGAACGCAAAATTATAATTCACACGAATTATATAAATCATTTGTAGCTACATAAAACTCTTAATTATATATTTCCTAAGAGAATAAAGATAAAGTTGTGCTGCAATAAGAAATTATGAATTACTGAGTTTGTAGTACCGGTCGGAAGTTACGAATTTTTAAGTCGGTAGTACCAGGACTTGAACCCACAATCCTTAGTATTGTATCCCAATACACTACCCATTACCTTCTGTATGTTCAAGCTTTTAGTGCATTACATTTATGGTAAGATGGGAGTCTAATTTCTATTTAAACATATAATATGTAAAATTGGGTGGTTCAAATGTAAGAATTCTTGTTATGCTTGTAGTTCCATGCTCATCAAATAAAATTCAAGTTTACATTCAAGCTTACATTCAAGCTATTTCTTTTTTTTTAAATCGCATTCTGCCTGAAGAAATAATTGAAACTTAAATGGAAATTGATTCAAAAACTATATTTGGAAAAAAATTACAGGTTAAATATATAATGGAGAAAACTGCAGTTTTGAGGTTGAAATTTTTTATAAAGTCTGAAGTTTCATGCTCATAAATTAAAACCAAAACACAAATTGAAGGTATAAACGATAAACTAAATTTTTAACACTCTTATTATATCCTTTGCAAACAACTCGAAAAAAAGAGAGTAAAATATATTTACACCGAATCGTTAGATCATCTTCTGAGTCGATGAGGGCAAATCTATCAAAGTCTAGAAGTATAAAAATTAAAAAAAATTTATTTGTATTTATTTAAGCCATTTATAATGAGAATTTTTCGGATATTTAGTTTCAAAGTTAATGTATTTCTCTTCCTTCAAGTAATTGGAGCAGACAAAACATCATTTTCATTTTTACAAGAAAAAGAAGTACTATCAATCTAACTATGAAATATGATAATACAGTATCATAGAGATAAATCAAGATTATTAATCAAGTGTTTTTTTATGTGGTATTAAATATTTTTTTAATATACTAATTGAAAATTTTTTAATGCTTTCAGATGATAACGAAACAAGTATCTGGATGTACGCTATGATAAGTGCAGGTTCAGCATTTGTAATATTTGTCTTAGTCACGTTATATCTTATGTGGTAAGTTACATTTAAATAAATTGACAATATATATATATATATATATATATATATATATATATGTGTATATATATATATATATATATATATATATATATATATATATATATATATATATATATATATATATATATATATATATATGTGTATATATATATATATATATATATATATATATATATATATATATATATATATATATATATATATATATATATATATGTGTATATATATATATATATATATATATATATATATATATATATATATATATATATGTATGTATATATATATATATATATATATATATATATATATATATATATATATATATATATATATATATATATATATATATATATATATATAATGAAAACTTAAAAGACGAAAACATCTTTAAGCGTTCATATATTACAATTTAACTTAATTTATTCCTCAAGGATGGATAAGTTTTTTTATATATATTAATGTTTTTCATTAAAATTTTTGATGATATTTTTGCGACTTTTCACGATAATAGAGACTAAATTAGAACCAAGAGCAATTTTAAAAAACTCTTGTCTTTAAGGCTGCTGTGTACTAACCCTATTGGATTCACTCATCTCAATGCTAATCTAAGGAGAAAATGTGTCCATGTAGGGCCGACTTTGATTGAAAGATTTTTTTGAAAAATTGTACTCCGTAATAGAGAAAGAAATTTAACACCTTGGGGAATTATTCGTTTTATAGTAAAAATGCAAATAATATTTTTAAATTTAAATGATTCGAGGAAAACTCTGGGTTTTAAATGCTCATCAAGTCCTTTGGTACATGAATTTTATAAAAGTAATCCTGTTGCAAGGTGGAGAAACGTTCAGGCTATCTTAAAATACCATTTTTTTTATTGGATTATCGACATTTATGGAGCTGTTGATCATAGACACATTTTCTGTATAGGTTAACACTGAGGTGAGCGAATCCAATAGGGTTGGTACACAGCATGTAGTACATAGCAGACTTAAGACTGCTATGTACTAAACCCATTGGATTCGCTCACCTCAATGTTAACCTATGGAGAAAATTTGTCCACAAATTGCCAACTCGGATTCAAAGATTTAAAAAAAAAAAATTGTACACCGTCATAGAGAAAGAAATTTTACATTTGTGTACATTTTTCGTTTTTTTAAATGCAATTAATATTTTAAAATTTAAATTATTCGGGGAAAAATCTGGTATAGTGTGTTTTAAACGCTCATAAATTCCTTCGGTGGACGAAATTTATAAAATGAATCCTGTAGCACTTTGCAGAAAAGTTCAGGCTATTTGACAATATCAATTTTATTTGATTATCAGCATTTATGTACCTGTAAATAGTTGACAAAAATATATTTTAAATAAACAATTTGGGGGCAGTGTCGTATTGCCGGTCTTAAATATTTATTTTGGGCGTGATGCGTAAATTATTTTGATTAGTACAAATTATTTATTTATAAGAAATTATTTGGTTGTATAGTGTTTATTATTTATTTGGTTGAATACATCCCAAGGTTCTAGACATTTCTGGCAAACGAACAGGTCAAATGACTTTGCTTCTCAAAATTAGGAGATAACGCGTACTGCGGTATATCCCCCGCATTGACTCAGAAATTTGTTTACAAAAGGCTTTGTAGTTTAACGTCAAACTCCGGTGCCACATCACTATATACGTCTACGATCAACAGACCCCCAAACGCGCTCCGCCGGTTTTAAAAAGACTAACCACAAAGGCATCGGTCCCGTCCTCTAATTAAAGGCGGCTTCCTAACCTTCTAACAAAAATGCAATGAAAACAGCCTTCGATCACTTTAGCTCTCTAAAAAAATTTAATTTTTCTTTAAAATCGAAGGCGCTTCATTACAGGCAGCGCTTAACCCCCCTAAAGAGAGAGAGTCATTACAATACCTCAAAATGTCAATCCTAAGGGGGGTAGAATTCTTGAACTGTCAACTGGACTCCTCCCACCACAAGAGTCTGCAAGAAGAGGAAAAGGGAAATACGATTTTTTTTCTTAGTACATAGCAGCCTTAAGGATACAACTAAAATTTTTTACAGTTTATCCAGTAATTTTAGCAAGCACGTTTGGTTTAATTAAGAGCAATATTGGTATGTTTTTAAAGAAAATGCGCAGAGAAATTAAATCTCGTGGGGTAGAATATTTACAGCTCAATTTCTTACGTCTCGGAAATTCACTCTCAGGGTAATGTCCATTCCCTTGGAAACGAATTGACTACAAACATTTCGTGCCTTTATTTGTGTTTAATTGTTTTTTATTTTGTTTTATTTAAGAATATTTTAAATTTTTCTTTATTTATTTATTTACTTTTTATTTCTTCTTTTCCCTGTTTTCTGAATTTTTCTTCTGTGGGTTTGTGTATGTAACACAGTTTATGCCCATGCACACAGGTAGCCTTGCACCTAGATTATGGCTCCTCAACGAGACATAATCGATAAGTACGCCGCACAGTGCCATACATTGAATGTTGGAGGAACTGTAATTCATGAGCCAAGGCCTCAATTGCAGAGATTTCGATCAGTCCAAGCATAGAACTTAAGGGATCAATAATAAAACAATACAGGAAAGAGAATATAAGATGGGACAAACAACATCCTGTCAACAGTTCAACGAAAATGATTACAGAAAAAGGAAATAAAAAGTTAACTGGGAGCTGATCTCCAACAGTAGCAAACTTGGTCACGTGGATCCATGGGAAAATAACAAGCAATGCGTGGTTAAAAGGTGTAAATAAAAGGATCGGATCCTGGGGCCGGTTTCATGAGCCAATCAAAGAGCAAAGTATTGACCACTGAATAAGCTTGAATCAGAGGCCGGGGAATACATGAAAGAATGAATGAACAATACGTGAAACGGAAAGAAAAAATCGGCAGGAAAAGATAACCTGCCGAAAAAACTAATAAAATTTATTTATTTATTACAAATGCCCGGAAGATTGGCTATGACACTATTTGTTCACAGTAAAGGGCGATACTGCTGGCCATTCATGTAAGGGGGCAACGTATAGTTGGCCAGCATTACTCCCTATAAGCCGGTCCCATAATTTAGAACCGAGTCAAGTGACGAGATCTGAACACTTCACCCCGCACTTCCAGAGATAAATTTGAAAACTTGGAGGACATTGCAGCCATTACAAATTTTACGTGCACCAGTCACCACTAAGGAACATGGCGGTGGATTTTGTCAGCGACCGACATCGAACCCGCAACCCTCAGATCATTGGCTCGACGCCTTTGCCAACCGGGCCACCACGCCCTTACTAATAAAATTAAATAGTAAATGAAATTAATGTAACTTAAACATTTAGGGAAGCAGACAGGAGAAAATATTTAAAAATTTCGAGCAAGTGTGACTATTCTGGAGGGAAAAGAATTCCAACAGCGGAATTTCTCTAAATTTTTACTGGTTAACTGACAAAGTGCAGTCATACAGCCCACTTCGGAAAGAGCCATTGTCTGTTTCGCATTGTGGTACAAAATTGAGAGCCCGCTTTGGTGGGTGGCCCTTAAGCATTGACGTATTCAGACGGACATAAACGTATTCAGAAATAAAACCTATCATCTGATTTCAAAATTTAGAGTGCAAGAAGGTAGCCAGGCTCTTTGCTTTTTGACAATTTATGCCCTATGGCATATCGTATTCTACAAATTTTTCTATCTTTATTGTTTTTCTGAGACAGGGCCGTGGCGGCCTTGTGGTACAACGGGCTGGTTTTTGGTGCTGAGGGTGCTCGGATCGAATCCTCGCGAAGCGCCACTAAAATTTCCCCGTTTGTGACGTCCCTTCATAGGGGGCAATGCTGGTCCGCCTATACGGCACCCCCATAATAAAATGACCAGCAAAACTGCGGTGAATTAAAGGCGAATGCCTTCGCGACAAGTGCCCCCCCCCCCCCATTGAAAATTTTTTTTTTTTTTCTGAGAATAGAATATTTAATAATACTTTGGATTTTTTTAGAATAACATTTCTATTCTCAATGAAATGTAAATTTATGAGCGATAAGGTACGATATCGTTCATGCGTTTTCCCCCCATTTCTAAAACCTGGAATATTTGATTTGAAAATAAAACTAAATAACTTTAGTTATGCGTCATAGAGTTTGGACTGAAATTTATTTATTCGTATTTTTAACCTTCTGGGAATAGAGAAATTTTTCTCTTTTTTTCAGGAATTAGAGAGTCGAAAACTGTGTCACTAATGAAAAGCAACAAATAGTGTTCGCGTTTACCTCTGGCCTTCATTACACATGAAGCAAATGCATAGGACGTACGTCTGACTTTATCTCCATTGGACGAAATGATAAAAAACTGAAATTGTGGAAGAGAAGAAAGAATCTGAGAGAATTAAATAAAAGAGAAACCATTATCGCTCTGCACAGCAACCTTGAGTTAGCGATCGATGCACTTGACCTTTTTTTCAGACGGTGAAACAATATTTAAGGGGACTCGGCACCCAAAACAAAAAAAAAAATTATTATCAACTTTAAAAAAAATAATTTTGGATATTATTATGTAAATGTTAAATACGAATAATTTAATCCAAAAAAGTTTCAAAAATTAATTTTTTTTTCACAAATTTTAAAAAAAGTTCAATTTTAACCACCGATTTCAAATCAACACTAGTATTTTATTTTTAAAAATTTTCACGTGATTTTTAAATTTTAGGTCAGTAATAATAGTTTAAATAAATTTAATTAGCGGATTTTTTTTAATAGCAATAGTTTTAGAGAAAAAAAATAATAACTATAAACAAGTGGAAAAAACAAAAAAATGACTTGTTTTTGGTACATATAATTTTTTTTTTAAAAAAGTTATCAAAATATTAAAAATCCGCTATTTAAATCTCTTACATATAGTATGATGTGCAAACCAAAAAAATTTCGAACACTTTTATGTATATTTAAAAATGCCTTATCATTTTGAAGACATTAAAAATCTGAAAAACACAAACTGAGATAAACGCATTTAAAGATTTTAATTGCTCATAACTTTTTTAAATTATCATTTTTAAGAAAAATCTTTTTTATGTATACTCCAATAGCCATAAACAACTCTAAAAACTTTTAAGGAGGGTATATATTCTTATTTTAACATTAATTATAGACTTTTAACTGAGTACAAGCAAAAAGTTATAATTCAAGAAATTTGTACTTTTTTTTAAAGACTGGCTGTAAATAGATAAAAAATATTATTATCAGCTAATATTGCTCAAAATAACACTTATGACATTTTTATTGATAAAATAATACCAGGTTCATATTAAAATAAAATTGTATATACAAATGCAGATTGGAAATCTATCAAATTAGTTTTCTTCATAAAAATCGTAGAAGCAACGTGGACCATTGAAAAAACACAAACTGAGATAAACGCGTTTAAAAGTTTTAATTGCTCATAACTTTTTTAAGAAAAATCTTTTTTATGCATACTCCAATAGCCATAAACAACTCTAAACACTTTTAAGGGTATATATTATTATTTTAACATTAATTATAGACTTTAAACTGAGTACAAGCAAAAAGTTATAAATAAAAAAAAATTGTACTTTTTTTTAAAGACAGGCTGTAAATAGATAAAAAATATTATCAGCTAATATTGTTCAAAATAACACTTATGACATTTTGATTGATAATAAAATAATGCCAGGTTGATATAAAAATAAAATTGTATATACAAATGCAGATTGGAAAACTATCAAATTATTTTTCTTCATAAAAATCTTAGAAGCAACCTGGACCATATGTAAGTCCTTCCTTTTTTCTTGCCAAAATATCTTTTGCAAAATATCTTGCCAAATATCTTTTCATCACAGCTTTCTTAATTACTTGTCTCATGTGCTTAAATTTCATATCATTTCTTCTGAATCGAAACCTATTTTTTTCTCATTTGTAATATGTTTGCCAATCTAAATGTGACTCCCTCGATAAATACCCAGGTATTTTTGAACATGTTATACATTCTGTCCTATACCCTTATTAAATTCGCATATTGCTTCTCTAACAGAACGTTGAACTCTTGGTTTGAAAACAAAAATTTCTTTGGGACATTTAGACCATATGATACTATGAAGACTCTCATTGGCATTCTGAGTCTTACACTGAATGCATCTTTCCAAGAGTTCGGTTGATGCAAAACTTTGATACACAGGTAAAATCTTGGCAATATATTGTTAAAGTCACAACAGCTAAGTCACAAACATGATTTTGTGAAAGATCCAAACCATGTGCAAATTTCACTTCTTTGTGAACTTCTGAGAAAATATTTTTCAAGGCGATTGATTGTGCTACATTTAGTTTATATAAACACTTGGAAAAAGTTGCAGAAGAAAATGGGACCATATTCATCACCATGCAAAATTTTTCTATAGCAGAGTAACCTTTGCCAATATGCAAAAAAGCCTGTGTAATTCGCAGATTTACATCTGATGAATTATTTTCTGTAGATGTATATGAAGTATTCACAGATGCAGTTTCCTCACTGCAGGCTGTGCAACTCATTTTTAAATTAGTTGAAAATCCAACTTTACCAGAAGATTGCAAAACTAAAGTGTTCTGTTCACATGTTGAGCACTTTACAGTTTCAATCAACTTCTGTAGTTTACTTAAACTAATAATAAGCTTCATATCAGCTTCTAATCAGCTTCATATTTATTCGAAAAAGAAATGTTTTGCTGTCTGGTGTCAGTATCACCTGCAACTAACACAGATGTATTTGTTTCAAGATGTTTCTTACCACACCAACGTGCTTTGATCATATGTAAAGCTTTTGTATATTTTTTACTCTTACGAGGCATATTTATCAATTATAATTAACAAAAGCGATAAGTATCACGTTTAGATACAAAATAAAATGTAATATTGTCTTGAAAAAGACAGTTTTTATCACAAAAAGTGGAAATTTTATACAAAAAAAGCGACGAGTAAAACGCTTACTGCAAATAAATAAACAACGTTATCATTTACAAATACAGGCAAGCTGAATGCAGCAATGATTCCTCTTCTTCTCTGGGTATTTTTAAAAACATTGAGTCAACCAAGGGGGAAATGCAGCAAGAAATTGACTGAGAGACTTGTGTAAATAAAGAAGAGGGTGTGGCATTTAAAGGGACAATGCGATAACAGATGTTTGTTAAATCAGCCGTAACTGTATTTCTATATGCAGTATCAGTCTGAAATTTTGTCAGAATGTAGTCGACAGTATGTGGTATGTGATAAGACAAAAATCGGAAAATCGGGTAGGGTGATGAGTCCCCATATTTAACTAAGGATGGTATCAGAAATGAGGCCTCTCTCGTACATTTCCTTTTGCCTGTCAGCAATATTCGCCAGAATGTTTTATGTATGTTTATGTAGGGGGCGACGCAATGCTTGCTGGGAAGGCGCAGAGTGAGTTTCAATCCCGCTTCTGTCTGTGGTCTGTGTAACATGTATGTGTGTGGTGCGTCTAGTGAAGTGATAAAATGTGTTTCTGTGTAGATTCGTCTCTTTCTTGAGTTTTTGGCCTCGACCCTTCATTTTAGAACGATGCGTAATATCGGGTAGAAATTACGGTCGTATTTGTGAAATTATTGGCGCCCGAAACAGGGGCTCGAGGAATTTAAAAGTGAAAGAGCGAAAAATTAAAGTTTGAATACTGCTATGGAGATTTTAAAGTCTAGACGAACACCACTTAGAACAGCGTTTACTAGAGTTTTCACATCTTTGAACAAAGAACTGGAAAGTAGAGAACCCGATACAGAAGTATTAGAGTCGTTATTTGATCAATTAGAGGATAAATTCAACAGGATTCGTGAAGCTGATGATGATATTCTTAATCAATTATTAGAGGATAGTGCTTCGCAAGATATATATAACAAAGAATTTGAGGCTTGTGAAGCATATGTTGACAAATTTATAAGTTGCAAATCCAAAGTGAAGAAGATTATGTCAAAATCGAAAGTACAAGTGCCAGAAATAGTGAGAACGGAAAATCATCTTGAAGTTAAACAGGCAATGAGATTACCGGAATTATCATTAAAATTATTTGATGGAAATCCTCGTGAATGGCTCAGCTTTTGGAATACTTTTGTGAAAATACATGAAGACTCGAGATTAGACAACCATACTAAATTCATGTATTTGATTCAAGCAACGGTTCCGAAATCGAAAGCTCGGGAGATAGTTGATAGTTTTCCCACGACTGCAGAAAACTACTCTAAGGCAATAGAACATTTGAAAAATAGATTCGGCCGTGATGAAATTTTAATTCAAATATTAGTGAGAGATCTTTTACAGCTGGTTTTAAACAATAACAACATCCGAGGAAAAGAATTCAACATATCATCGTTGTATGATAGTTTAGAAACTAAACTTCGATCGCTCGAATCCCTCGGAGTCACAGAAGATAAGTTTACCAGTATATTATTTCCGCTCGTCGAATCATGTCTTCCTTACGATATTTTGAGAATTTGGGAAAGGGAGCGGGAGAAGTTGAATACAGGTAAGAATGAATTAAAATCTATTCTTGAATTTTTGAAAAATGAAGTAATATCTGAAGAACGAATTATGTTAGCTCGTACTTGTTTTGGTTTTGATAACTCTAAAAAGCATTCTAAAGCTGATATTAGATCTGATAAATTTAATGTAGCTACTACGAATGATTTAATTGTTGGTAACACTTTTAAAGATAAATTCTTTACTAAGAAATATAACGAATATTGTATCTTTTGTGATCAATTGCATTCATCAGAGAAATGTTTTAAAGTTAGTTCTCTCTCTTACGAAGACAAAATGAATATTGTGTTAAAAAAGAGAGCATGCTTTGTTTGTTTAAAACGAAATCATATTTCTCGTGATTGTAGAGCTAAAGTTAAATGTGTTATATGCAATAGAAGGCATTTAACAATTCTATGCCAAAATATCAAAACGAATGATTCGGTGTCAGAAGATAGGAAACCAGAAGTAGAGAGTTCTGATAATGTTTTATGTAGTCAGGTTAAAAGTTCTAACACTCTGTTACAAACCATAATTGTACGTGTCAAAAACGGTAACAGAGAAAAACTGGTGCGAGCTATCATTGATTCCGGTTCTGAAAAGTCCTATATAACGGAAGATATTATCAAATTTTTAGGGTATGATAGTTGTGGGGAATCAAAATTGATTCATAAGTTATTTGGTGGTGTTGAGACAAAAGAAAAGTTACATCACTTGTATAAAGTAAATTTAAGTAGTGTTAATAATGAATATAATTGTCAGATTTTTTGTTTGAATTAGCTTGTCATCTGTTCAGATGTGAGAAGAGTACCGAATGGTCCATGGTTATCTGAACTAAATGATTTTGGTATAACGGTTAGTGATCTAGAAAATAATTCATTTGGAATCATAAATGATATTAAATTGTTGATAGGAGCCGATGTTGCGGGAAAGTTGTTGGCCGGGAATATTAAAATTCTAAAATCTGGTCCGGTTGCTGTTCAGACACACTTAGGTTGGACATTAATGGGTAAGATTCCCGCAAATAAATCAGATAATAGGGATTCACTGACGGTCATATCGTTGCTAGTAAATGAAAGCTCTGCAGCTAATTTGTGGAAATTAGATGTTTTAGGCATTACGGACCCAGTAGAATCTAAAACAAAGTCAGAAATGCATGAAGAAACCATGCAATATTTTAAGAATACCGTGAAAGTGAAACCAAGTGGAAGATACGAAGTTGCTTTGCCCTGGGTCCTAGATAACTCCCGTTTGCCGAATAATAGAGAACTGGCCGAAAAACGACTTGCTACCACGCAAAGAAAACTATCGGACTCAAATAAAACCGAAGTTTACACTGAGGTATTTGATACGTGGTTAGAGCGAGGAATTATCGAAGTAGTTGCTGATAATAAAGAGTCTCAAGTTCATTATTTGCCACACAGGCCTGTATTTAAAGATTTTAGTGAGACCACGAAGGTGAGACCAGTGTTTCATGCCTCGGCTCACATCAAAGGGTCCCCTTCACTAAACGACTGTCTGGATAAGGGACCAAACTTAATTGAAATAATTCCTTCACTATTAAATCGTTTCCGGAAGTACCCCGTTGGAGTAGTATCAGACATTGAAAAGGCGTTTTTGCAAATCGGTATTACAGAAAGAGATAGAGACTATTTGAGATTTTTGTGGAAAGATGAAGCTAAAGGGGAGTTTATAGTTTACAGACATAAACGTGTGGTTTTTGGGGTCAATTGCAGTCCATTTTTATTAGCTGCCACACTGAATCACCATTTAGAAAATGCTCCCAATCATTTCGCTTCTACAGCAGAAAAATTAAGAGAATCGCTGTATGTTGACAACTGTGTTTGCAGCTTTAACACAGTTGAAGAGTTAAATAAATTTATTTCGGAATCAAGATCGTTACTGTCAATGGCAAAATTCAACCTTCGAGGATTGCAGTCAAATTGTTCAGTGGAAACAGACCACTTGGAATCTAATGATTCTGTAGCTGTCTTGGGGCTAAATTGGGATTTAAAAGGTGATATGATTTCATGCAAAATTGATTCGCATGGGGAGGGGCAAGTCATAGCAGCTAAACGGGCTCTTCTCTCATTTGCACATAAAGTTTTCGATCCCATCGGATTCACTTCTCCCGTGACCCTCCTTCCAAAATTGATTATTCAGGAGTGTTGGAAATTGAAATTGAAGTGGGATGAGATAATCCCTGAACATTTGGCTAAACAATTTTTAAAGTGGGTTCGGGAAATGCATTTGATTTCTAACATCAAGATTCAGCGTTATATAGGTTTAGATCATCCTGAGGATAAAGATATCAGTCTTCACGTATTCTGTGACGCGAGTGGAAGGGCGTATGCCACTTGCATTTTTCTGAGGGTGAAGACAAATAATCTCACTGAAGTGAAGTTAATACAGTCACGTACAACAGTAGCTCCTCTTAAGAACATAACAATACCACGGTTAGAACTTTTGTCCTGCTGTATAGGAGCCAGATTGGCAAGTCAAGTCATTGCTGATCTAAGAATACCAAACCTAAAGATCTTTTATTGGAGTGACTCTACAACAGCTTTGAGTTGGATCCAACGAGACGACAGATGGGGAACGTTCGTCTGGAACCGCGTTCAAGAGATCAGATCACTGACCCAGAAAGACGATTGGCATCATATTGCGGGAAAATTTAATGCGGCTGACCTCCCATCAAGAGGATGTTCTCCTGAGCAATTTCTAAATCTGAAATGGTGGGAGGGACCAGCATGGCTTAAAGAACCAAAATCAATTTGGCCACAAAGTAATGAATCACCTGACGAATTAGAGATAAATTCTGAAATACGTAAGACATCAGTGACAGCCCATGCTAAAAGTACAGAGCCTGATGCGTGGTACTACAGATATTTCTCTTCTTACAATAAAATAATACGGCTTATAGCTTGGATATATCGATTCATTAACAATTCTGGGAAGAAAAATGTCCTTAAGGAACCTAATCTTACATGCCATGAGATAGAGAATTCCGAAAGAGTGCTCATTTCTTTGATTCAAAGAGAAGCTTTTGGCAAATCTAGTGAAGATAAAATACGACCTCTTAGACCAGTTGTCGATGCGTTTGGAATAATTAGAGTAAAAACTCAAGTCATGTATCGACAAGATACGGAAAGTTTCAAATATCCAGTGCTTTTGCCATCAGACCATCCAGTTGTTCATTTGTTGATTTCCTGGAAACATCAAGAATTATTACACGCAGGGGTCTCCCTATTGATGACACACCTGAGGGAGAAATATTGGATCATAAAGGCCAGGAAAACTATTCGGACAGTGGTTGGACAATGTGTGCGTTGTAAGAGATTCAGCGCTCGGAAAATGGAGACAGTGCCAGTAGCATTACCCCCAGAGAGAGTCCAAGACGCAGCAGTATTTCAGGTCGTTGGCATAGATCTAGCGGGCCCTTTGTATCTAAAGAGTAAACAGAAGGCATGGGTCGTATTGTACACCTGTGCTGTGTACCGAGCGGTGCACTTAGAACTGATTACATCTCTGTCCACCGAAGCTTTTCTCCAGTCATTGCGGCGGTTTATAGCCAGAAGAGGTAGGCCGACGACGATCTACTCCGACAATGGTACAAATTTTGTCGGGGCAGATAAAGCCTTTTCAGAATTAGACTGGAATCAAATTTCTACCGCTGCAACTCTTCGCAGAATTCGCTGGAAATTTAACCCTCCTACAGCAGCCTGGTGGGGAGGTTGGTGGGAGCGGCTGATCCAAATGCTGAAGAGAATTTTGAGAAAAGTTCTAGGAAGAGCCTCACTAACCTATGAACTTAACACCCTCCTTTGCGATTGTGAACAAATAGTAAACGCGAGACCCCTAACATATGTAACAGAAGACATAGACAGTTTGACACCATTGACTCCGGCTATGTTCTTACAAGAAATAAGGTCTTCCGACGTTGAGGATATAGACACAATCGACACTCAAGAAATGAATAGAAGAATCAGATACAGGCAACAGGTCAGAAGCCATATTCGTGAAAGATTCCGTATAGAATACCTTGGCCAGTTGAAACAAAGGACTTTACATCGAGCACAAATCAAATCCCTAGCTGTAGGCGATATTGTGCTTTTGGAGAGCGACAGTAAGAAACGTACCTATTGGCCATTAGCTCGAGTATTAGAGTTGATTCCTGGAAAAGACGGCCAAAACAGAGTTGCCCGTGTAAAGACTGAGTTTGGTGAGCTGTTAAGACCAATACAAAGACTGTTTCATTTAGAGATCGACAAAACATTACCTTATGAACCAGTACTTCGTACAAAATGTGGAAGAAAAGTGACTGTTCCTGATAGATTGTCTTATGATTGAACATTTTTTAACTTTTGCCTTTTTTATATTTTGATTGATAATTATTAGTTTTAGTGCATATTATGTAATTATGTTTAGTGTCATTGAATATTTTAATTTTTGTGATTGGTTGTTGAGTTTACCTTCAGTAAACTCAAGGTGGGAGGATATCAGAAATGAGGCCTCTCTCGTACATTTCCTTTTGCCTGTCAGCAATAGTCGCCAGAATGTTTTATGTATGTTTATGTAGGGGGCGACGCAATGCTTGCTGGGAAGGCGCAGAGTGAGTTTCAATCCCGCTTCTGTCTGTGGTCTGTGTAACATGTATGTGTGTGGTGCGTCTAGTGAAGTGATAAAATGTGTTTCTGTGTAGATTCGTCTCTTTCTTGAGTTTTTGGCCTCGACCCTTCATTTTAGAACGATGCGTAATATCGGGTAGAAATTACGGTCGTATTTGTGAAAGATGGTGTGATTGCGAATATAAAAACGGCGTTAATTATTTGAAACAGTAATATTTACATCGTTGACATTTGCCGTTAATTAATTATACAAATACAGTAATTTTTGCGAGATTTTAAGTTGAAATACACTAGTTATCGAAAATTAAGGAAAAATCACAAAAAGAGGGATAACACGTTCAAAACTAGGTCAATCTGTTTAAAATTTGAATATGTTGTTAAGTAAAAGATGTTGAACAATACTACATTAAGCAAAATAGTGGTGCTGCAGTCGGAATACGTCATTTGTGAGGAGCATAAATGTGCATGTTTCAGAGCAAGGCGGCAATTGTATCTGCGAGGCTGAGATTAGACATCTGGCATAGCCAAATTGTAACAATGACCTCCAGGCATAATTTGACCGAAGAACTACAATGGCGAGCTATTGGGAGACTAGAGGCAGGGCAAAGTCAGACAGAAGTGGCCAGATGGCTAAATGTGAGTCCGTCTGTGTTTCGTAGATTTTGGCAACAATCTCTAACCACTGATTCAACATCCAGGAGGTTCAGCCAAGGACGGCCATACGCTACGCCGAGTGCCGATGACCGATATTTGTCATTATGCGCACGAAGGAATAGAATCGCAACTGCGTCTGATTTCAGATCCTCCCTCGCTGCAACCTCCGGAAGGTTGGTATCCACGTCAACCGTGCGTAGAAGGCTTCAAGAAGGTGGTCTTTTGCGAGGAGAACAGCCATCTGCATCCCGCTCACGTCACGCCAAAGGCGGGAACGTTTGCAGTGGGCACGTCAACATGTCTACTGGACGCGTGATCAATGGAGCTCTGTTCTCTTTACGGATGAGTCCAGGTTTAGCCTCCAAACGATAGTATGCGTATTTTGATTTGGGGAAAATCTGGAACTCGTTTTCATCCATAACACATCCGTGAAAGCGATGTATACGGATCAGGCAGTGTCTGTGTTTGGGGTGGTATCTCTTTGGGTGAACGCACAGATCTCCGTGTCTTTCCCCAACGAAATGTGAATGTTCACGCCTATAGAGATGACATCCTTGATGCTTATGTGCGCCCTTATGCCGGGGCAATAGGTGATGATTTCGTGCTATAGGACGATAACGCGAAACCGCACAGGTCTTGCATCGTGGATGCTTATCTTGAGCAGGAAACAATTCAGCGCATGGAGAAGCCAACCCGATCACAGGAACTGAATCCTATCGAGCATGTTTCGGACGCTTTAGGACCACGTATAGCTGCTCTCAATCCTCCTCCTAGGACCCTAACCACGCTTTCAACTGCTTTGCAAGAGCAATGACTCTCACTTCCTACCGAACTCGTAGACCGCATAATTGACAGCATCACAAATCGCTGTATGCTTCTCGGGGGGAATCATACGCCATATTAAAGGTACTTTTCCTACACCAAACTGACACATCCGATTTGTTCATTGTATACATATGCTAGTTTCTATAACACCATAATTGTCTGGCGATTTTTTTATGCTATTTTATACCTACCTATGTGTTGTATAATGTGTGTAAGTTTCATTAAATTCTACGTGTAACTTTTTGAGTAATCGCTATTTTTGTGACTTTTCCTTAATTTTTGATAACCAATGTAGGTTAAGGTTCTATAAGCTAGCAAATTTACATATTAAAAAACAAATTTAAGAATAAATCACTATTTGTCTCGTAAAATGTCAGTGGCCTTTTTTTTTCTTTTATTCCATCTGGTTTTATATCGACCATATTTTTGACATCACTTTTTATTGATCCAATCAAAATTTCATTGATACTTTGTTCCCATTTATCGGATTTTATCTGGCCTAAACAATGAAATATAAATGACGATATCTTGTTCAATAACAGAAAAAAAAAATCGAGAGGAAACAAAAATCCTGCTTTTTTTATACTAATTAACACACTGATTCAATCTATTTTTAATTAAAATACAGGGTTCCAACCTATATCCGTTACACTCCCCCTTAATTTCTAAATGGCGACAGCTTAGGCCATAAAGTTGGTGTCTAGGTAAAAAGGCTATGCGCTACTCGGTGAAACAACTTACAACGCCATCTATCGGCAAATTTTGTAATTAGCGTTTTTATCTCAAAAACGGTACGAGATACGGGAAAAATGTCAATTACAAAGTTGTACAGAATCATCGATTAAGTAAGAAAATACACCTTGTGTCTTTCCTTACTTCGTTCCCTGAAATCGTTCCCTGAATCATTGCCGTTTATTTCATCCTGTCTCGATATTTCTTATGCTCCCGTATTAAGAGTTTTCCCGCATTTAACGTTCACTGCAATCGGTCCCTTGAAAAACGGTAGATAGAGGTTCCACTTGTAACAAGTTATTCAGTTTGTAATAAGTTACTCAGTAATTTACTCACTATCCAATCTATGACAAGAGCTATTGTCAAGTTGAATCTGAAATTTAGAGATTTTAAGTTTATCACTTATTCTACCGTGTGTTTCATCTTGTTTTCTGATTTGTTGTTAGCATGTAGATGATGTTTTTTTAAAAATTTTAATACTACATAAGTCTTATTTATATGATTCATATTTTGTTTATTTTTCAGTCATTCTGCAATTCGACAAGTTGGAGAGCAAGATCAGGGTTTCAGAACTACAGCTACGAGGTCTCTTGGCTATAGAGCTTACCAGAGCGACGCATAATTAACTCACTGCATTCACATTTGGCCTCACATTCCTTTATGCACAAAAACTATTTTCATTGATATGAATGTTTGCTTTGTTTGTTTTAATTGCTGATCAACTCCTATCAGAAGCAATATCATCTACTGCCTTTTCTATATCTTACACGCAAGCAGAAAAATAGTTTACGACTGAATAGAGAAAGAGCAAAATAGGCGATATAAGGAGATAGGATTTTTCATTTGAAAATCTTTTGCCGGGATATTTATGAATTTTTCTTTGCGATTTGAGAAGTCACACAAGCGTACAGAAAAATGTTCTGCATGTAAAAGTTTCTAGGAAGAAATCGACACTTGCCAAGAAGTGTGTCTGTACATTGATTGTAAAATATATGAATGAGTGAAAGTATTTATTAATCCTTTATTTATTGTGATTTCAAATACTTCTTGTAATATTCTTTAACCAAAATGCCTGGGACAGAAAACGTTTGGGGGTTTGGAATATTTACATACATAAGTTGATATCTTGGGAAGGGACCCAACTTTTTTAATTTAGAACCCATTTTGTGTTAGAGTTTATATCTCAGAGTTTTAACAAATTTCTAGCACGTTCATTAAAATTATTGTATAAATTAATAAATTAATGAAATTTATATAATACCTTTAATGAATCTGTGTATGAAATAAACTTTGAATACTCCAAATTATCAGAAAGCTGAAAAATAACACTTTTGGTCGCTCATGTGGACAATTTTTGAGAGCACCATACTCTTTTGTAAGACATTTTTCACTCGCATTATGTAGTATCTGTAGCCTTTACAATCTGTGCTGACCATAACGAATGCATCCTAATATATTCAGAGGTATCCTCAACCCATTTTTCATACATCTTTGTTTTATTGAGATGATAATGAGCAAAATACCCTGAAAGTATCGGTCATAGGCTTCAAGGATAGATGGTATATATTTGTTGCCAACAAAGCATTAGAACTTCGTATAAGGGTGTTCGTATAAGGGGGTCAACAAAGCATTAGAACTTCGTATAAGGCCAAGAGAAGAATTTTCCCTTGTGACGTTATGTGTCACCGGTCAAAAACTTTTGATTTGATAAGTAACAGCAATCAGTACGGCTTTAAAGATGGATGGTAAATATATGGTGCCAGCAGAGTATCAGAGCCCCGTATGAAGGTACAAGATCAAGAGAGGAATTTTCCCTTGTGACGTCATGCGTCACAAGTTTTCATCTCAAAAAGTTTTCATTTGCGTCACCGCTCAAAAATGATCAGTTATCATTATGGCTCTAAAGAAGGATGGAAATAATTGGAACTAGCAGAGCATCAGAGCCTTGTATAAAAGAACACGGCCAAGAGAGGAATTTTTCACATGTGACGTATGTTTATGCTCAAAAAGTTTCCTCATAAATAGCCATTCGGATATGGGTTTTTCTGATAAGTTATCAGAAAGCCCCATTTGCTCAACTTACTAAACTATATTAATAATGAATTCAAAGTATCCTCCTGTTAAAGTCGATTCTTTATTGAAGTCTGGTATGTCCCGCAATTTTACTTAAAAGAGGATGTTTCTTTTGGATAGAACTGTTGTATTAAGAAATACAGGAGAAACATAGCTTAAAATGCTCATTATTTATTATGATTAATTTATATAAGCCTTTTCCTTGAAAGAAAACTATATGAAGGTACAGTTCTCATGAAATAAATGCTGGTGAAATAATTAATAATATAAGTTTTTACACACCATTACCCTAACTAAGCAACATACTTTCAGTTAAGTCCTACGATTACATAAAAAAGTTTATTGAAAATTTGAACTTATTGAGAATTTTTAATAAGCACGAAATAGTTTTAAATTATGAAATTTTGTGAAACCGAAAATGCTATTTCAACAAAATAAAAGTAAAAAAATAACCATCCTAAATTTTTAAGTACACGAAGATCTTTTATATAACATGTCATTAAATGTTAAAATTGGCTCCCAAAGATTGAAAATTATTATCCCAACGATTAAAACTATTAACATTTGTCTTTCTGCAATTTATTATATTTTTAATTAACATATAACATATTTTATATAAATTGAATTACATCGTGTGCTAACACTCTTTTGAGCGGTGCATTTCTTTATTTTTCAGAAAATATGAACTAATCTCGCAGTCATGAAAACGTAAACAAACCATCACAATATTTAAACGCAAAATCTTCTTTTCAACACACGAAATCGGTATGTTGTTTATTAATAGGTAAAAACTCGTTAATGCAAGATACTTATAATGAAGTAAAATGATGAAAAATAGAAAGAAACATTTTGTAGATCATGTAAAAGTCATCTATTTTTATTTGCATTAATGGATTGTTCCTAATGTGTCTCTTACATATCACTCTCTAAATATCATGCAGAGTTAATTTGAAAGTAGATTTAGTGTGAAAGGCTATCTTTTGCAAGAATTAACCTACTTTAGAAAGATCTATATCAGGTATCTAAAAATCACAATGCCAATAAAGTTTGATATATGCGTCTATAATACACATCAAAGATATCAACACATACAGTTTATTACAGTTTTATTTACAGAGTATCTGTAAATAAAACTGTAATGTATGACAATTTTTTTGCTATAAATAAATATGTTTAAAAAGATGATATTTTTCACTTATTTTCTTTAAATAGCTATGCATACATAATGATATTAGATCAAATTAGAAATCAGTTAATATGTTATCTCTTCTCATATGTATGATTTATCCTTTTATCCACATTATTCTCACCCTATTAAAGATGCGTTTTCAGATAATGGAGAAAACAAATGCTAATGAAATAAGGAATGATAATCATATAAACAATCGCTTATAAGCATTACTTTATCAACAGTTGTTTCGAAACTGATAATAAACTTTTGCACTAAGTGGGAAAATATTACTTAGTTTTACTTTTATCTTAATAGCCCAAATTCGGTTAAATAATTAATTTATGGTCCAATTATGTGTTATAATCATACTGATGTAAAAGTTAATTACAAGATTACATCTTAAGGAGTTTTAATTAATAGGTATGTAATTAATATTCATGAAGGGGATCACAGTAATTTTAAAGAACAAAAAGAAAAACCAAAAGAATAATGATATATTTAATAAATGCAAATATGTTCGTCATCCACACCACAAGTTAATACACTGAATGGAATTTCATTAGAAAATGACTTTAACATTTCAGAAATAGAAATTTTCCAAAAATACGTATTAATCTGTGTGAATCTGGATAATTGAATTGCCCAGATTTATTTTGTTACAACTAAAGAAGTAATTGGATTAATAAAGAAAAGTTAGTTTCGTGTTATCTAAGCGTCGTATATGAGTTTTTTCGATTCGAAGAGAACCGAAAAGAAAAGGATTTCACTGACCTGAAGTGACTGCACCAGAGTAAGAATTATTCACTAAAATGCCTGGAATTATGTATTCGGCAAAAGGATATATAATCTACATGTATAAACAGTTCCGTAACTGACTGACTCATAGAATTTAATTTATTAAATACTGCTCACGTGATTTCTTTTCCTGGTACTTTAAATAAATTTATCGTCATGTGCATAACAACTAAATAGACAAAAAATACTTTTTTCCTTGCTAATGCAGCAGACGATTGGACATTATCCAAAAAAATATTAAAATGCAATAAAAGATATGTTCCTCAAACTGTACTATATTAACTGCTCTATATTCTTTAGTATGTCCTATTACATTTAATTTGAATATTTTCTTCTACATCATTTTGTCTATAAAAATATCCCTTACGATTTTTTTATAAATATATATATATATATTTTACATCAATTGTATACATTGATCGTTGTATTTATTATAAATATATATATACAAATTTTTGGCCTTAATTGCATACATTGATCGTTGTATTTAATTTGAATGTACTCCGTAGCGAAGTGCGGGTTTTCAGCTAGTTACGATAATATTTCTCACCCTATTTTAGAGCTATTTTTATCCATCACCATAGAGTTTTAACCAATAACGTTTTTAAATTCAGGAAACAAGTGTTTTAAATGTGAATAATATATGTCATAAGTTTTAGAACTGAAACAGACTTTCAAAATAAACGCAGAAATATCTAATAAGTTTTCTTTAAATCCAACGGTAAAATTCGATGGCCGAGGAGAAAGATTTGGATCCAGATGTACCCTATAACTGAGAATATTGGCAATGGCCCCTATAAAGAAAATATTGGTCATCGATATGTTTTCCTGATTCTGACGCATAATCGTATAAACATATGATTCTTTTCTCTTCGCCAGTCAGTTTGTGAAATCAACTAAACTCTCTTTTCAGTATGCTACAAAATATGTATATTACGACAAAATAACTGGAGATGATTGTCTCTGTGGTTATCCTAATAAAGCTGATTGTCTCTTCTAATACAGTTGAAGCATCCGATCTCTCAGTAATTACATTACGATCAGAGACGGGCAGATCCATCGTCGTGCTTGACGGAATTTTTGAAACGGTGCCTTTCCAAATTTTCAGAGGGTCTCTGCGTAATGTATATATCTCTTTCAAATATAGTCTACTTAATAGAATAATATATATTTGTCGAAAATAAGTTTTTATTTAAAAAAGTTTTATTTATATTTAAAAAACATAAAAATTTGAAAAATGACAGAACTTCTAAAAAGTAAATCTCCTTCTCCAATGCGGTAAACGGTTACTTGGAAATTATCTTTACCGTCATATGACACCACGGTATTGCTGGCCACTTTTCTGGGAGTACCGTATAGGTGGCCCAGCATTACCCCCCTATGGGCCGGTCCCGTAATTTTGAACCCGTTTAAGTGACAAGGCCGGATAACTTGACCACGCACCTCTAGAGGTAAATTTGAGAACTTGGAGGACTTTGCAACCACGTCCTATTTTACATGCCCCGGCCACCACTAGGGAACACGGGGGTGGATTTTCGTCAGTGACTGGCCTCGAACCCGCAAATCACTGGCTCGACGCCTTTGCCAACCGGGCCCCCGCGCGCTGTTAAAAAGTAAATAAATTTGAATATAATTTGTTATGTAATAAAAATAATTTCTAAATCATTCTTCGAGCCTTTATTGCAACAAATTGCTTGATTTCATTTCCATAATTTATTGTTTTTCATATCGTCTTTTATATAAAAATGATTGCCAGATCGTTCAATCCTTCTTGAGATGTTGTTGTTCATAGATAATTCTTTAAAATTTTCAGTTTAGAAAAGTCGCGCTCAGCTACTGCTACAATTGCAGGTAGTGTTTGAATAATTCTTAGAGTTACAAAAACGTTTAGAAATAGGCATCCAAAATTTATTTCTCATAATCTAAAATTCAGCAGTTTATAAAAAATAGTTTAAATATTCATCTATATTTTGTTATATTTTTAAGAATTTCGTCATGCACTAAATTCGACTATTAATATATTTTTTTTTACTTGTCTAATTTTGGGGCCTATTTCATTTCGGCATCAGAGGCGCTTGACTCGCCCCCTTACCTATCGAACCCACTCTGATTATGATAGTATGCGTGTGCTTTATGGCGCAATATATTACTTGGAGTGTAATAATATCAAAGAATGGGGAAGAATTAAGACACACATTACTCGAGAACGAACCTTTCGATTATATGGCTCAGTTTAAGTATGTTTTTAAACCTATCAGGGGCTGTTCACATAGAATCGGTCAGCGTCAGCGTTAAAGATTCCGTTGGCGCTGATTGGTGAAATGGGTCATGATTGGCATATGATTGGATAAAAAATTTTACGCTGACGCTGACGGATTCTATGTGAACGGTGCCTTAATCTCTAAACAAATCTTACTGGTCTGACAGAGTTTCCTGAAGAGGAGAAACCAAGTGGTAAAACAAATAAACTTTTGAAGTCCACTGGCCCCTCGGGGGAGTCATCTCGATGACTGCACTCTCGAAATGCACCCCTAGAGGGTGCATTGAGGGTGCATTTCGAGATGGCGGATCAGGAAATGCCTTCACTGGAATTTCCATTGGGTATTGTAAGGGAAATAAAATACATTTCGCGGACAAACAGGTAGAACTCCAACCTCTTTCTATGCAATGGCAACCCTCTGCTACGCATAGGGCATTCTTTTTCTTGTTTCTGCTTTTCCTTCTATTCTTCTGCACTATTACTGGACATGAAACAACAACAACAAGGCCATTGGCGACAAAAATTTTATATCGGGCATTAGACTGTGATTTATGAGAAGAGTAACGTAGACGGCCATTCGCAGTGAAGGATGGAAAGAAAAGAGGATGGATGTCTTTTTTCTTTTTTTTTTGGAAGGGGGGAAATGTCATTGGGGTATGATAATAAATCGATAGAGGTATGGAAACGATGGAAATTACAGGGTAAAGGCGAGAAAAGGAATAAGAAAGAAATCAATATAAAACGCAGGATAAATAAAAAGGAATAATAGTAGAGTATGGTAGCGATGACGGAGCAAATGGGAATAATGAGCAATAAAATGGAATCATTGAAGACAAAAATAGAGGTTGCAAGAGACCGGGTGCAGAAGGAATAAGTAAAGGGAGATCGAATCAGAGATTAGAGAAGACGCAGAGGCAAAATTTATGACGCCAATAGAACACATTCCTTCCTTTCTGTTTGGAAGTGTATTGTGTCACGAGCTCTCGCGCAGTTTTGTCGCCGTTGTTATGTCTGGAAACGAAGCTCGGCGCCTGCGAAGAGAGATAGTCGAGGAAAAAGTTTGTTTTTCGATGTGAGATGTACCCATTACTTTTTTTGTTCATGCTTCGAATTGAATCGAAGTGGAAGTATGGAAGGATAGAACAGTATTGTGTATGTTGTGTTTCAGTGCTCTGTGTTTTCATCATGCCAAGAAAGTGTGTAAATCATGGAGATAATTTCTGCTATATTTGTGGTGAGCTGACCTTCAAGTCTAAGAGGCGAAATTTGACCCCACTTGTAAAGAAGTGTTATCAACTTTACTTTGGCTGTCAAGTTGGTGATTTTGATAAGAGTTGGGCCCCAAATACATGCTGTGTTTCGTGTGTTAGACTGCTGACTGGGTGGAAAAATGGTACACATCGTATACCATTTGCAATTCCCATGATTTGGAGGGAACCGAAGGATCGTTTAACTTATTGTTATTTTTGTTTGACAAATATTAAAAGAATCATATCTAAAACAAAATATACATATAAGTATCCGAATTTGCAATCTGCAATGAGACCTGCCTTACACAATGCAGAGTTCCCTGTACCAGTATATGCAGATACGACCTTAAGTGATAACTCTGATTCTGACCTAACTCAAACTCAAAATGATTCAGATAAAAATAAAAATGATCCTACATATGAAGCCAGTAGCTGTTCATCAGAACCATACTTTCCCAATCAGCAAGACCTTAATGACCTGATTCGGGATTTAAATCTGTCTAAACAGCAAGCTGAAGTTTTAACTTCCAGACTCAAAGGGTGGAATCTACCCCAAAAAGATGTAAGAATATGTAGTTATCCTAGCCGCCATAGTGTTTTCAAAGATTTCTTCTCTGAAGAAAATGGCATTGTGTTTTGTAATGATATTTGTTCAGTTATGGAAACTCTTGGGCATCAACACCGGCCAGATGAGTGGCGATTGTTCATAGACTCCTCTAAAGTTAGTTTGAAGGCTGTGCTGCTACATATTGGCAATGAACTTCCATCAATACCTGTAGCACATGCCGCTTATATGAAAGAGACATATGAAAATATGAAACTAGTTTTAGAGAAAATACAATATGGAAAATATGAATGGAATATCTGTGGTGATTTAAAGGTCATTGCTTTATTGTTTGGTTTGAAACTTGGGTTCACCAAATTTTGCTTTTTTGTGCGAGTGGGACAGCAGACATAAGAAGTATCACTAGTTAGAAAATGATGGCCTAATGAATCTCTTATCCCTGGCCAGAAAAATGTGTTATATGTCCCTTTAGTGAATCCTAAAAAATATTTTTACCTCCATTGCATATTAAGTTAGGAGTAATGAAAAATTTCGTCAAAGCTATAGATAAAATTTCTGATGGATTCTTGTACTTGAAATCTCAATTCCCCAAAGTTAGTGATGCTAAACTGAAAGAAGGAATTTTTATAGGACCATAAATTCGGTCATTAATGGCTGACGAACATTTCGAAGGACTGTTAAATCCACTGGAGGAAGCAGCCTGGCAGTCATTCAAAAGTTTATGTTGCAATTTTCTTGGAAACCATAAGGCAGAAAACTATCGTGACATAGTGGCTGATCTTCTGCATTCTTATAAAGCTATGGGATGCAACATGTCTTTAAAAATGCACTTCTTGGACTCTCACTTAGACTTCTTCCCCGAAAATCTTGGAGCTATCAGCGATGAACACGCTTAGCGTTTTCATCCGCAAATTTCTACAATGGAGAAGAGGTACCAAGGCAAGTGGAGTTCCAATATGCTGGCTAACGACTGCTGAACCAAGAAGAGAGACGTTCCGGATGCAAAATATGCCCGAAAATAACTATCTACTACTTTCTAGGTAACCCAGAATGAGTAGTTATAATTTTGAGTTAGTTAGCTAGTACCGGATTTTTTAGAATATTAAAAAATATTCAAATGAATATCACACAAAACTCCTGTCCGATGGGGAAAACTGAAATGATATTTGAATTCAGCACGAAAAATACTTTTAGAATCTGTTATTTTAATTCTTATGAAAGAAAAAAAGTTCATTTTTGTCGACCAGTGTAATTAGCTGAGGCCGAGTTATAGCCTCTATATATGAGTCTGCAGACGATTAATGAGTCCGGAATCTAGTTCCCGATGCTCATGATAATAAAAGATTGATGAGTCCTGCATCCAGTTTCCAACGCTCATGATGAACGAAAGCTGATGAGCCTTGCATCCAGTTCCCGACGTCCAAATCGCCTCATGACCGGGGAGCACTGCAAACAAGTCCGAGCGTCCGCAACAACAATTAAGCGAAGCAGTCTTGCGACAAATGCCCATATCTACAAATATCAAGGAGTCACTCGTTCACTGTCATGCATCCACAATAAATGGTGAACAACGATCGTCAGTAAAGGTACTGTTCCCTTTTCCACTTAAGTCCCATATCATTGCTTCTCACAAAAGTGACGTTAATGCTAATGAATAATATAAAACGCGATAGTGAATTAAATTGTGTAAGGAGACTATGTAATGTAATGTCTGCTAATGCGTAAATAAGATGATATAATAATTGGTATTATTATTTGAAGATGAATTATTGCGGTTTTATTTATAGATTGAGGGTAACGAATATAATTGCAATGTACGGGTTATGATTATACAGAAGGTCGTTCGCACTTTATGGAAACGATTTTGATAGTTGCATTTTATGTATAAATGCCGTATTTTTTGCGACGATTTGCTTCTGTATGATAGCCATGGTTCTTGACAGTAGCTCTAGCTCGAATTTTCGATGGAAGTAAACTTTTTCTTAGTACTGTCATGTCCATTTTACGCCATTCCTCTTGGACCGTTTGCCAAAGTCCGTTCAGTGTTCTTGGATGCCGTTTTCCTAAGGCTCGTTTTAATAAATCGAAAGAGCAAAAGTCCATTGGTGAAGCGTCAGGTGATTTTACAGGTATTCATTAAATGGGATATACATTATTTCTGTTTCTGATCCTTTCTTTGCTAAATAAGCTGCAGTTGATTTAGACGTGTGGCTAGAGGTTTTGTCCATATAAAGCTTAACTTTATCGATGTCCGTTCCATATAAGCCTCTAACTTCTTCAAAAATTAGTTCCAAGATATTCTGCTGATAGTAGAATGAATTAACTTTGGCTTTACTTGAGACTTTTTGATCTTTAATTTACAGTTGTAACAAAATCCTGCAACTATCATGAATCCCTTTGGGATCTTTTCTGCACACTGACGAAGCCATTTCGTACGGTCATTCCCGTCAGTTGAGCAATAGAAAATTGATCTTTTTTATTACAGCCACTTAAATATACCCATGCCTCATCAAGTATTACAACAAATTTCCATTTTTCAGCATCTAGGTGTTTTTCATATAATTTTCTACAATTTATTGTTCTTACAGCAATATGCTTTGGCAAAAGCTGATGAAATTTAGATTTAAAGATCTTTATTAACTTCAAATATATATGAATGCGTTTACTTACAGTGCTATAAGACATTCCTAGTTTCGATGCAATGAATCTTTGAGTCGGCGAATTTTCTTTTAGGATCTGAGACTTCACTTTCTTGATATTTACCTGCGTTCTAACAATCTCAGGATGAGGTTTCGCTGTCATATTTTTATTTTTACTTTCAGTTAGACTTTTTTTCTTTCAAATTTAATGTATTATAAATACATTTTTTTAAATGCCATAACCGCGATTTTTACATCGCTTTATAATTTGATGATACGAATATTTGTCCTCGGAAAACGCAGTTACGTAACATTCGAGCCATCAATCTACTTTAGGATCTATTTTCAAAATAAATCTTTTATTTTACATTCCAGTCAAAACAAAATAGTACTAGATGAGTATTCTGAAGTTTCCAAGATTTTATCTCAAAATGCAAGCGTCAAAAATAAACTACAAAATCGTTTCCATAAAGTGCGAACGACCTTCTGTATTTAGTGCAAAGTTTAGTTGTTCTAATTAAATATGTTATTTTTACAATTTATGTGTGTTTATGTTCAATAAATTTCTTTGTCATTTAAAACAGAGTAGTTCTTGTCTAAAAGGTTTGGTTTGGTTTGGAGCGCTACGGTCAATTTTTGCTACAGGTGGGCTAATTTGCCATGGACCTACTTCTTAAAGCCGATTCTGAACGGCTACAAACATCCATGCCAAGAGTGGGATTCGAACCCACAGACTTTGGTACCGAATGCTAGCACCTTACCCATTCGGTCATCGTCCGGCTTTTTGACTAAAAGGATCACAACAAAAACGCAATGTACGTGAAGAGTTCAAGATTACCTATGGTGCTAAAATGTACTCAATCTAACCCATAATTACTTTCACTGCTACATATTGGTGCCCTACTATTCTTTCACTGCCACAATTTACAAACGCTGGTACCATTGCTAGAATTTGTAGCATTATAATAAAAATACAACTGTAAAGGATAACTTTTTTTTGTTGTAAACGTGTCTATTCTCTGTTTTTGGAAACATTCATTGCTAAGACAGAAAGTATTACTGAATTAAGGTGCAAATCATTATTGCTGTTTTCGAAAATACGCATCCTATTTTCTTTGAAAGGAAATATACTTGCAATCTGTCGATGAGTTTTTAAAATTTAAATATTTTTCAGGTGATGGCCGAATGGCTAGGACACCGGCATTCGGTTCGGATACTGTGGGTTCGAGTCCTACAGTTGGTACGGATGTTTGTAGAGGATGTTTGTTTGGATGTTTGAATCGGATTTAAACTGTAGGTCCCCGTCTAATTAGCCCTCATGTAGCAAAACGCTGACCACAGTGCTCAAAACCAAACGTTTTGGATCAATTTAAAGAGAAACAAATTCTCTTTTATTTAAATACTAAATTTTATTTTCATATATGTGTTAACTTCGAAGCCTGGTATTTATATAAATATTAATGACTGGTGCAAGTACAAATACGAGACAAAAACGGTCCAAGAGCATTAAGAAATCTTTACGCTGTAATAAGTTAAATTTTCGCAATGTCATTTTGCGAAATCATGCCTCAGTAAAAAATTTAAGCCTTCTCTTTCTAAAATTTCAAATACTTAATCAAATGAATCTTTGGAAATAAAAATAAGATTTTAAAATATGTACTTGAAATAAATAAATTTATATTTAATTATTAATAAATTTCCTTCCAAATTTTTCTCGGAAAAGAATCATGTTTTGTCATTTATTTTCCCCCTCTCCTTATTTTACCCTTAATTTTAAAAAAATCCTAAACCTGAAAAGCTAAAGAGTATAAAAATATAAATTAGAAATAATTTCACAATGAATGTTATTTAAACATTTTAATGACTCGACATAAAAACATGCATTAGATAAAACGCTGCAATGATGATTTCAAAATTCATTAGAAAAATATTTTCACCTGCCGTTCTCAGGTTACAGTCCTGAGTATTCTTAAACACTGTAATCCAAATCCAGCGTACTGTATCCGTGACTATGGAAATCTATCATCATAAATCGGAATTATAAATTTATGTTAACTAAGAAAATTTTCCAACAGGCATTTGAAAGGCTAAATTTTATGATATGGGTGTTTCCTTGCTTACTTCAAATAACATTGGTGTTTGAAAAATTTTTCTTTCAGCCGCAACAGGAACAACAAAACTTGAAGACATAGAAACAGAGTTAAGTATCTCTCATATATTTTGACTGCACGGAACTTTTACAGCTGATGGAAAACATTTAATTTTAATAGCAGCATTTTCTTAAGAAATAAAGGTAAAAACGTTCCGACATTGCTTCTGCAAGTATTTTAAAGATTTTCTCACTAGTTTTGTGCGGGGGTTTGTTTTTAAACAAAATTACAGCTCAGGTGTATGAAAAAGTATTACATCGCAAACATATATCTGTCAATGGTTTTCTATTGTTCAATGGCGGTCTCCATTCATTCAGTAATTACATCAAGAATGGGATGTAATATATTTTCATCACAATTTTTTTCCTCTATTGATTTCTAAAAAAATGCATAACTCTGATAATATATATATATATATATATATATATATATATATATATATATATATATATATATTTATTTATTTCTATATATATAATGTGTGTATAGGAGAGGGGTTATCTAGAGGCACGAGGTTAAAGTATGCAACTTTGTACATGAAGTTTATGTATCTGTACGTACACTGAAATACAACTGATCTGTAGCTTTTTGCACAGAAGATTTTAAGGTGGTGAAAGTCAAAAAATTCTAAATAACTCGCATTTGTATTAGTGTTTTTCATGACTACGGAGCCATACATACACACACATATATATATATATATATATGTGTGTGTATGGTTTGCCAACTAATGAATATTTACTACATTAGGCAAACTTTGTCCCAGGTCTTAGGGTAACTTTGGCCCATCATGGCAGTTGGGAAAAAAGTTACTCTAACTACTCCTTTTACTTCTAAAAGGGTCCAGTTTCAAAGAGGCGAAAACGAAAATGCACCAGCTCGTCAGAAAGTAAAAAACAAAACATTACAAACACGCAAGTAAATCTCAAAGACAGGCAGACTCTGAATTTGTATATGCATGATCTGAACTTGTATATGTATGCTGTAGAGGATTTTGTTATTGTGAAGTACGATGGTGTTAAATATCTTGTTTTAACAGATATTTAACAGGTTTTTAGTTTAACAGATATTGACCGACTGTTGAATGTATGAAAAGAAAACTCAAATTTTGGAGATGGCCAGAAACACATTACTGTATAATTTATGAGTGGGAAGAAGTGTGCGGTAAAATCAATCGTCCGAAAATCGAGTCAAAGAGTAATCAATTTATTGTTCCAGAACTGGTTTATGTTTCTTCTCCATAATTTGGACTATCAGTTCTTCAAAACATGTAAGACTGTTAAATTACTGTTTACTGTTTATCTATTATTATTTTCTTTTCTTTGAAAATTCCACTTGTAATTTAAAAATAAAATCAGTTTTGCAGAGAAAAAATGTTGATTTATTTATTTCTTTTCCAAATTAAGCTTGAGATTAACTCGGATTAGATAAGATATTTTTGATAGATAATTTGGCAATACTTGCATATTGTCTAATATTGGCCTAAGCTATCTCAACAATTTAAATGTTTGGTTTTCACGATCTGGGCCAAAGTTGCCCCAATTCAAGATAACATTAGCCCCAAAATTTAAAAAAAAATTTAAATTTTAAAGTTGTATGTATACTTTAACAATGGTTTATATTACAGTTAAATGTGTATAAAATAATATATACCACTAACAATATCAAATTTTAATTGGTTTACAACTACTATTTGCGTTTCCTGTGAAATAAACATGAAAAATGGGACAAAGTTACCCCAGTTGACGGTACTTAAAGCGGAGAGATGCCTTTTTAAACCAACAAAAATAAAACTCTTACACATATCAATAGTTCTTATACAAATAGTTGAGTACAGCCAACCGGGTATGCTTTGTCCACAGGGGTAACTTTGTCCATTTTTAAAAAAGAGTTTGTGCTTCAATCAGCGGTTACTCACATTGCATTGAGTGTTCTGAAAATAATCAACGTTGTTAGTTGTAATGTTGGCAAGAGTGAGGCAGGAGATTTCCATTTAGTGATAGCTTATCAGTGTGAAACTAATCAATTTGTAAAGTGACTGGGAGCAAGCAATTTGAGTACCTTAGCAACTTTATCCGTGAAGCCCATAGGGATAGCTGGTAAGTTTTT
This sequence comes from Dolomedes plantarius, assembly GCA_907164885.2. NCBI lineage: Eukaryota > Metazoa > Arthropoda > Arachnida > Araneae > Dolomedidae > Dolomedes > Dolomedes plantarius. The sequence goes on from OU015492.1 coordinate 18,066,885, forward strand.
CAAATTATTTCTATTTGCGTTTCATATAATAACCACCGGAGTATATGATTGTAGAACTTTTATACCTTAATTTTCCTGTCATTGTTATGATGGGCAATGTTACCCCATGATCCATAGGAAAATTGGGGTTATTTTGCCCACCTCTCACTAGGTATGTGGACTGACTCGAGCAGCGAGGAGGATGCTGACATTTCTACTCAGGACTCAAGCAGTTCTGATGAAGAAAGAACGATGGAAACGGAACAAAACATTCAAATTGATGAAAGGTCCCTAAACTTGCAAGGAGGATACTTTATGGTTGAGAAACTGCTAGGGAAAAAAACTTTGAAGCATTTAATAGAAAAAATTTTAAACATTTGTGATGATGGTGACTTCCAATCTGATGGAAGTTTCCAATCTGAGAACCAAAGACAAAGGGAAGTCGTTCACATTTTCTGAAAAAGTGAATGAATCCAGCATTTCTCTGACCGACGTTGTTTTCAAAACTCCATCTCCAAGAGAGCGATAAGGCAAATACTTTTTTGAAGAAGATTTCTCAAGGTTTCTTCAAACAGTATAAGTCATATTACCTACATATGTTTTCTTTTTTCTCGTTAGTCTGCTAACAGTTATCTACTAAAATTTTATAACTAGAATCTAACAATTTTAACAAGTGCCTGGTTTAAATATAATTTATAAAAATAATCTATATTAATAAAGCAAGATCCGGGTCTGTCTGTCGGTCACACTCTCCGGGTGTACCGCCTCAATGTGAGCGTGTGTGCGGCCTATGAAACTTACAGCCATAAAATTTGGCACGCGGGTAGTGCAGACTATGGGAAAGTGCAGCTCGAAGGCCGAATTTTAAATTTTATTCTAGAAATTTTTTTATTTTATGTTTTGTGGGATATTTTATGTTTTTTCATCTTCATATTACGATAACTCGCCAAAAAATGATCGTAGAATTTTGATCTTTTTACAATCTAAGACTACAGACATTTCTCCTTCAAAGAAGACCTCATTTGCTTAAAAATAATTTAAAACAGAGTAATATTTTCATCAAAATATTAAACCCACTTTTTCGAGAAATTTACGCAGTTTTTAGGATCTACGGTTGATGTTCTTCTCGAGTTTTTATCTTACAAAGAAAATATTTACATCATCTGGAAGATGAAAGCTTTCTCATCCATAAAAACCTCATTTCAAGTCTCTATCTTAAAATTTCAATTTTTAATTGAATTTTAAAGAAAGATACTTAACACAAATTTTCTATCGGTTCTTCAAACGCGAAGAACGGCAAATTCTCCCCTTGGGTTGTAAACAACGATTGAGTCATTCATTCACTTGATTCATTCATCGCCTTCCTTTGATGGTTTGAGCGTAGCTGGGCGAAGCTCGGTTAGTAGATAATAAATAAAAAAATTCAACTGTTCTCGTATTTATTTTGGCTCATTTTACCACTGTCAAAGGTAACATTGCCCAGAAATGACTTTAGAGGCAGTTTTCAATAGAAAACATCTCGTGGGCAAAGTTACCCCTTTTATCTAGGTAACTTTACGCATTGGGTTTTTGAATTATTACTGAAAGAGAAAGCAATGAAAATATATCTAAACACCATAAATCAACTCTATAAGCCCTCCACCAAATCTAGAAATCTTCCCCCCTTTCAAACTGATAAAGAAGTACACGGATTTTTTGCTAGAAATTTAAAATTGGGCAAAGTTGACGGTAAATGGATGCATTTTAAATTTTAAATCTAATCTCTGAATTTCTAATTTTTTGAATTGTTCAAATTAGAATTTATATCAACACTTTTTTTAAAAAAACTAGGAAAGTTTAGTTGAACACCTGAAAAAGCGAATTATTTTTTTCATATGAAGCACAGCTAAATAAATCGCTTTTTTGCTACAGCCGGTAAACATTGAACTGCGCACCATGCGTAAGATGACATCTATTTTTTATTGAATTAATTATCTAAGTGTGTTTATGCTCTGAAGCGTAAAGTTGTTGTAAATTATTTTTCGAACAATGTCTCTTTAAAAGCAGATCATCTATTAACTGCTACTCTCTGTATTGTTTTTTATAAATTTCATTTTAACTCCAAGATCATCAAAAATTATACATTTTTGACATAGATATGAATACCATTTTCAAGCTAGAAATAAACCTCATTTAGAATCAGCTTCCCAACCCCCTAAAAAAAAGCTCAAAATTAGCATTTTGACTACATTAAAGTAGTTTAAAATCGGCTCCATAACGTGATCTCCGTATTCTTAGGCCGTCTGCACACGGAGCAATTCAAATGAAACTGATAACTGACTCAAATCACAAACCAGTCCGTGATGAGTCGTAACCTATGTAATTGAATGGAGCCACGCACACGGCGCAACTGGTTACAAACCCGTCGAACGGGTTTGTAACCAGTTGCGCCGTGTGCGTGGCTCCATTCAATTGCATAGGTTACGACTCATCACGGACTGGTTTGTGATTTGAGTCAGTTATCAGTTTCATTTGAAATGCTCCGTGTGCAGACGGGCTTAGTTATTTCTTTCTGTCTCCACACAAAGAAGCTTTTAGTTAATTGCGGCAATTTAATCTTGATGTACTTGAACAATTTAAGCATAGAAAATGGAAGGCAGGTTATTGTTCAGAAAGGAATAACCCTGAAAGGCATTTACCAAATTGAAATTTATTAAGGTGGTGTAGACATACTCTCCACGATTAAATTTCTGCGGTGCATGTCTTCAGTTCAGCTACTTCGACAACGATGTTACGCCAAGCTGTGCTATAATGTTCTAGAATCCGTTAAGTTTTAACGACTGAATATTTCAGCATGACAACAGTCAGTTTTTAAATAGTGTGTTTGGAAAGAGACTCTAACTTTATCCTTTTCTAAAGTTACAATGCTGAAAGATTTATGGAATAATTATTTCCATATCTAATGAACTTCTGAGATGTTTGAAATGGTTTTCCGTTGATACTTAAATCCAGAATTAATGAAAGACTGCTAAGTACCATCTTTTAACAATCTTTCGTTACACCGATTTCTGACGAATTAATATGCATCACTCATGAATCCATAACAATTAAAGCACAGAAAATTCCTTCTGGAGGCTTTTAAATTCTAAATGAAAAGAAATAAAGGTTATGGTGGTCAGTTTCTAATATTCGTCATGATTCTGAATATAATTGATTCGGGACATACAATGTTACATATAGTTTAATTATGGTCTTGGTTTCAATCACAATGTACATAATAAAGTAAAATTATACACATTTATAACACAATCTTAGTTAAAATTTAAATTAATCAGAGATAAGCAGTAAAGAAATCGCTATTCTAAAGGTCTCTCACGTGATTCATAAAATTATGACCGAATGTGATTTTTTAAAAATTTCATCCGTAAGAAACCACATTTTCATAAAAATGTTAGTAAAAATTGTTACCCAAATATAAACTAAAAGCTGAAATTAATGAGTATTTGTCAAGTTAAGTTCATTTCCCTTTTTTAATATTTTCGAAATGCACGAAGGGTGGGCGCGTAAGACAATTTTGACAAAATTGTAAATGTCCAGCTTACCGATAGTAAAGGCATAACCGATGATTCCTCGGTTAAGTCTTGCTGAGGAGTCCCATAGGAGGGCGAAACCGAGGACCAATGTTACTTGATACGCTGGAGATGTTTATTTCTGCTTGGGGACCGCTCACGGGCTCTATATATTTGCCAAGAGGGGACTATGCATTTTGCCAACATTTTTTGACGTTAGATAGACTCGATAGGTTTGATTGTCTTCGAGAGTTTACGCCGTTTAGGCCGTCCGCACACGGAGCAACTCAAAAGAAACTGATAACCGACTCCAATCACAAACCAGTCCGTGATGAGTCGTAACCTATGTAATTGAATGGAGCCACGCACACGGCACAACTGGTTACAAACCCGTCAGCAACGCGTTTGTAATCAGTCGCAGGCAACTCAACGTGTTGAGTCGCTAGCAACTTCAGTCGCCAGTTTCTCTTGCGTTGTGCGTGTTATTACACAATCTATGTTACAGCCGATCTTTTGGCAAGCTGCCAAATGACGAAGATGGGAGGCACGTGACTTCTGCCTTGCGACGAAATGAAATTCTAACGTTTTTTGTTTTATGGAATATGTCCGCCCATATGTAGTCCATTTTTAAACGATTGATCAAAGACAATCTATTTTGACAATTTCTTAAAATAAATTGATTTCTGATAACAATTTAACTAAAAAATGTCCGGAATAAGGATGTTCTTCCTTCCATGACAGGTCGCAAACTATTGATTTGAAACACTTTTGAATAGGACCGTGTGCGGAGCCGCATCACTAACGAATTTGCAACCGATAAGCAATTTCAATCGCTAACCAGTTCAGTTTCCTTTGAGTCGCTCCTTGTGCAGATAGCCTTAAGCATTCATGAACATGAAAGAAAAACATCCCTTACAATACGCAACTCAATAATTGTGATTAGCAACAAGTAATTTGGTACAGGCTAAACTTAATCAGTAAAGTGTAAATGTTTAAAAAGTGCGAGAAATTTATTCAGTGATTAAACACTTTCCCCAATGTTTCAGATATGAATCCAAGATTTATTTCATAAAAGCTGACAAAACAACTTGTTTCTCCAGCTTAGTAATATTAAATACTGTTATTCCATAAAAGAAGTGCTCTTTTTTCAGTTATTTCAATTAATTTATGAGGGTAAAATCCCCTAAGAATTATAAAAAATTAATAAACTTCAAAACTGAAAGACTTAATGACTTTTAAGCCCTGGTAAGTTTTCTCTTAAACTGTTTAAGAGTTTTAGACATGCTTCAGTCACGCACTTTAAGTTTGAAAAGCGTTTCCAAGAACCAATTCAATCAAAAAATTTGGTGTTTAAAAATATCTGAGATGGTACACTTTTGACTCATTTAAATACCAAACCGGAGACGCTTGGTATTTAAATGGAGATTTAACTACTAGACCGGAATCGCAAACGCTTTTAGAGCTGAAAGTACGCGATAGAAAACGCGTCTCAAACTGTCAGAATATAAATCCTGAAGCTATTTACAGGATGTAAAGTACAAACAGACAACCTTTATTGGATGCCTTAAATGCACTATTTATAGCTGCCTGTTCAAAGTTTTTAGAACGTTAATCAAATTTAAACTTAGGTGCTCCGTGTCTAGTCCGGATATGGGCACATTAAATCCGTAGACCAAGGAGGTCAGAGCGGGGGAGAGAGGGTACGATACCCCCAGATGTGACCCCTGGGACTGCTCTGTCAAAATTGAAGTGGCAACTTGCTAAGACGGACTCTAACCATTGTGGTGCTATATAAATCGGAGCTGCACACTTCAGACCGAAGCCCATATGGACCTGGATTGGAACCTCAAGCCAGGGGGATTAGAAACAACAACAATAACAACAAACTTAGGTGCTGTGTATAATTTTATCTTTTGACTTTGCTAGAGTTTTATAACACATCACTTCGGAAATATAAAATTTCGACTGTAAAAATAAATGAAAACTCAGATAAATTGTTGAGGTGTAGATTAGAATTTGTAACTCAAGATACAATTTGTCGACTGCTTTAATTTCTCTCGTAGAATTAAATCTTACAGTATAATGGATATGCAAATCTTTTTTTTCTTTGTATCCTAGCTGTTACTGAGGATTTTTCCCAGGTCGTTATGCATTCCACAAATTTCTATTTCTTTTTTCTAACATTTTGAATAATATACGATGGAAGGAATTTATCCCCTAAAAGTAGAACTTCTACACTCACTCTTGTTTAGTAGAATATCCTTCGTGATGGGTTTTCTTGACATAGAAGCGAAGCACATATTTTCTTATTTAGACAAACTAAGCCCGAACACAGAAAATAATTTTAACTTTCATTTTTATTTCATGAAAACGTAACATATTTAACTGATAACCGTACTTTAAAGATTATTGAACCTGAAATATTGCAGATTTGTTTGTCTTAACAATTATTTAACGGGATAAAACGATATATTCTCTGAAATTTAATTTATTTTGCTATTCATTAGAAAAAGTCAATGTACATGATCACAAAATAGTTTAACAAAAGTTTTTCTTTTACTGTTTTTATTCATTATTGAGTGTGTCATAAATAAACATACAGTTTACGTATGACTTAGTTACCATACTAATTAAAAAACATATTTTTGTATTAATTTATTATGCATAATTATACTTAAGGCTGCTGTGTACAAACTCTATTGGATTCTTTCACCTCAATGTTAACATATGCAGAATATGTATCTACAATTTACAGCTTCATAAATGCAAACAATCCAATAAAAATGATATTTTCAGATAGCTTGAATTTTCATGGACCTTGCAAGAGGATTCATTTTATAAACTTAGTTCAACAAAGGAATTTAGCAGCGTTTAAAAGGCACTCTTCCAGATTTTTTCCCATAATAATTTAAATTAAAAAAAATTATTTCAATTTTTTTTAAAAACGAAAAATGTCCCGAGGTGTAAAATTTCTGTCTCTATTCTGGGGTACTATCTGTAGAAAAATCTTTCCCTCGGCAATCCTTGGACACCTTTTCTCCATAGGTTAACATTGAGGTGAACAAATCCAATAGGGTTAGTACACAGCAGCCTTAAGACCTTCCGCTCCCTCCAGAACGGCGCGACTGAGTATACACGCTGAAATATGGACTTCTCATACTTTGTTGCAACAATCTGGAGATTGATGTCGAAGAAACGATAATTACTGGTGAAAAAAATCAAATATATATAAATCATAGTTATTGTTCCGACTAGAGCAAATTGAACTCTCCTTCGAAATCACGTCACTTGTGACGCGAAGCTGTTCAGCGCGCATGCGCTAGTCATGTAACTTTTCTTTCTCCTTTTATGTGTAACAGATTAGATCTAGATTTAGATGAGATAACATGCGCTGTAACCTTTTATTAAATTTTTTCTCAAATTTTTGCATAGATTTCTTTTTGCTGTGTTCTTATTGATTTAGATTATAGATAAACTGACTAGATAGTGATTAAGTAATTTTAAAACTGAACCACCGCCTAGACCATAATTGGTGCATCAGTGCCGCGAAAAGATTCGGATTATAAATAACCGTTGAAAACATTTTTGTGATTGATTAAAGAATACAATTGGAATACAATTTCGCCTTGACTCAACTCCTTAGATCAAGGTAAGGATTTCTAATTTATTAATACAAACTATTAGTTGAACTTGAAGAACATTGACTATTGAATAAATAGTGATAATTCAGTTAGAAATATAAAAATGGATAAGCTATCTAAGCTTAAAAAGAATAGAGCTATTAGACGTTCTGTTGTTACACAGTTCATTAATAAAATAGAAAGTGAATTTGACTCATATGATATAAACTCATTGCAAGAACATTCAAATTATTTAGATGAGCTCTACAAAGAGCTAAAGGATTTTGATGACAAAGTTCAGAATGTTATTGATAATGAGAAAGATTTCGATTTAGAAGTAGAATCATCATTTGAATATTGTCAGAAAATCATGTTGTGGAATTCTAAGATTTCCGCTCAGTTAAAAGCTCAAAACGAAACCAGAAGTTCTCAGTCAAATTTCACCATTTCTGCACAAACCTCTCAGGTTATTTTAGATTACGATAACTCATTGGATAACTCAAATTCTGGAAATAGAAATATTAATTACTCGAAGTCGATTAAATTACCTAAGTTAACTATCGACAAATATTACGGAGATCCATGCACCTGGCTGGAATTCTGGAACCAATTCCAAAACTCCATTGATCAAAATAATGCTTTGACGGAAATAGATAAATTCTCATATTTAAAATCATTACTTGGAGGTGCAGCGGCCAATGTTGTTTGCGGCTTCGCACTTTCAGATGAGAATTATGAAAAAGCGAAAACGTTATTAAAGAACAGATTTGCGAAGTCAAATAATTTAATATTAGCACACATATCTAGATTATTAAACCTTAATCCTGTGAAGGACTCTAACAATGTAACCGGACTGAGAAAATTGTACGATACTTGTGAGGTACAGATCAGAAGTCTAGAATCGCTAAATGTTACTTCTGGTATGTACGGTCATTTATTACAACCCATACTTTTAAAATTGATACCTGAGGATCTTGCTTTAGATTTTAATAGAAGATGTTTAGATAAATCAGAAGACGGTGAATCGAACGTGTCAGAATTATTGAAATTCTTAAAAATTGAAACTGAGTGTCGCGAATCATCGATAATGCTTCGTAGTTCGAAGGGAGAAGGGGGGAGAGTGTTAAACTACAGCCAGACAAGCTCGAGAAGTGCTGGCGTCAGGTCGAAGCAGTTTTCGAGAGATAGTCAAAACAATTTTCGCGATAAACAACATGATCGCTACCGAACGTCAGCGATAAATAGTTCTAAGGTACACGAATACATGTTGCCAATTAGTCAAACTTGCATTTACTGCAATGCGAAACATGATTCAGAGCGCTGTGAAAGTTTGAGTGTGAATGAAAAGAAAGATGTTTTGAGAAGACAGGCGCGTTGTTTTTTATGCCTGAAAGCACAACATAGAATTAAAGAGTGCAAAAAAAGAGAATTGTGCGATCTTTGTAATAGAAAACATAACAGATCCATCTGTTATCAACTCGAAAATAAATCAGACAGTAACACTGAAAATAAAGTTGTTACGGCAATTTCTCACTACAAAATTGAATCGGAAAATACTAAACCAAACGGAAATTCTCAGTGCAGTGTATTACTTCAAACATGCACAGCAATGATAAGGGAAACCCTTAACGATGATAAAATCGAACATGTTCGCTTGTTGCTTGATAATGGCTCGATGAGGAGTTTTATAGCTCAAGATATTTCTCAGAAGTTGAAACTACGAGTTATTAGACAAGAAACTTTATCTGTGTACTCATTCGGGACCAACAAACCAACTGAAAAAACATATAATGTAGTGAAATTAAAACTTGAAAACAGAAATGAACCTTCCTTATATATCGAAATAGAAGTGCTAGAAACGGAGCAAATATCCGCAACTAATATTCCTGCTCCAGAGATTAATTTGGTTAGAGCTAAAAAACAGATGAGGGGATTACAGCTTGCAGACTGCTATAATTACGGGAATAATAAAATTGAGATTTTAATCGGTGCTGATTATTATTTTGATGTAGTATCAGGAAGACTCAAACGTTTAGGTGATAAGCTTGTAGCCACAGAAACAATTTTCGGATGGTGTCTTCAAGGTCGGATTGAATCAACTAACGAGTTACTGAGTATGAAGGTAGTTGTGGAAGAGAAACTTATCTCAGATCAGCTAAGACAGTTTTGGGAACTGGAGAATCTGGGCGTCGAAGCTGAAGACAAAGATAGTAGTAATTTCGACGAACAAATTATGAAAGACTTTGAGGCAGGTATATCCTTCAATAACAAGAGATATAAGGTGCGACTTCCTTGGAAACCTGAGATGAAGCAATTGTTAGAAGATAATCGAGAAGTTGCTAATAAAAGATTTTCAAGACTACGATGTACGTTCCAGAATGATCCAATATTATTCACAGAATACAAGGCTGTTTTAGAAGACTACTTAAGTGAAAATATCATAGAGCCTGTTCCTGTTTTAGATGAAGCCAGAGAAGCCCCAACCTTCTACCTCCCACACAGGGCAGTGATTCGAACAGACAAAACCACGAGTAGATTAAGAGTGGTGTTTGACGCTTCTTCACATGGCAAAGGACAGGTATCCTTAAATGACTGTCTGCATACAGGAAACAATTTGTTACCCGATCTTTTCCTTCTTTTAATTCGATTTAGACAACACCCTGTTGCGCTGACTGCGGACATTAAGCAGGCGTTCCTGCAAATAGAGATAGATGAAGAAGATCGAGACGTGGCCCGATTCCTTTGGGACGATGACCCCACTAAACCTAACGCAGTTCCAGAGCTCAAGGAGTTCAGACTCTGCAGAGTCTTTTTTGGGGTGAGTTCATCACCATTCCTCCTGGCTGCAACCATTAAGTATCACCTAAAGAGGTATGTAGAAAGCTTTCCTGAAATTTACAAAATTTTAAATACATCTTTGTACGTAGACGACTTGATCACTGGTGGAGAAAACGTAGAACAAGCCTATAATACGAGCATACAGAGTACTAAAATATTTGAGGATGCAAGCATGGTTCTACGTAAATGGCAGACCAATTCGTTAGAGTTACGTGAACTGTGGAAGAAAGTAGGGATAGATGTAAATGAATCCGTTGAGCCTAACACTCAAGCTCTGATACCTCAAAGGGTGCTAGGAGTGGCTTGGAATGCCAACGATGACTTGTTTTATTTCGAAACAAAAAATTTAGAGAAATTCCTTTCAAAGCGAGTAAACACCAAACGATACCTTCTACAAGCAGTAGGTCGCATTTTTGATCCCATGGGATTCCTCGGACCTTATATAGTTAGAATTAAGTGTCTAATTCAAGAGATTTGGTGTTTGGGACTGGATTGGGATGATTATCTCCCTCAGAATATAACCGTTGTTTGGGATGAATGGTGTAATGAAATCGAAAAGCTGAAGGATATCAATATTCCTCGCTATTGTTTCGCTAATGCCCTTCCTAAGGAAATAAATGATATACAAGTACATTGTTTTTCAGACGCTTCGAAGAAAGCTTATGGCGTCGTCGTTTATCTACGCATAACACGCAGTGATGGAAGTATTTTTACTAGTTTTGTGGCGTCGAAGAGCAGAGTTGCTCCACTAAAAGCAATTTCGCTACCCCGTCTTGAATTAATGGGTGCTCTTCTTTCTGCTAGGTTATGTGATAAAATTTCAAAGGGCTTAGAATATTCATTTGAGCGTTATTTTTGGACAGATTCGTCTATAGCTTACTTTTGGATAAAGAATACGTCCGACAGGTTTAAACCATTTGTAAAAAACAGGGTACAAGAGATTCAGCAATATACCAATCCTAGTGAATGGTTCCACTGTCCTGGAAAGGACAACCCGTCAGATTTGATATCTAGAGGATTAACTGTCGCCGAATTAAAAGATAATAAATTATGGTGGAACGGACCTGAATGGTTGGTTCACGATAAGGAGAAATGGCCCAGATTTGAAGGATCAAAAAAGGGACTAGACACCGAAAAACTTGAAATTCGAAAAGGAGCTTTAATGAATGCAACAGTAGTAGATAGTGTAACGACAAATGATTTCATTAACAAATACTCTTCATTCAGCAAATTAGTTAGAGTCACCGCTTGGTGCTTAAGATTTTCTAAAAATTGTAGACTTGAACCTGAGTTAAGAAACAAAGCCTTTTTGAGTGCTTCCGAAATTCAAAATTCAACCAAGATATTGGTTAAATATGTTCAACGTTCCGAATTTCATTCCGAAATTAAATCTTTACAATCAAATCGCCAAATTCCAAACAATAGTAAAATTCTCTCATTAAACGTATTCCTAGACAAAGAAGGACTTTTGCGAGTTGGTGGACGATTAAGCAATTCGAAACTTTCAGAATTCCGGAAACACCAATTACTTTTACCCAAAGCTCACCACTTTACTGAATTATTGATAGATTACTACCACAAAAAATCTCTTCATTCGGGTACTCAAACAACCCTGTACCTAATTAGACAAATGTATTGGATACCTTCTGGACAGGATAGAATCAAACGAGTTATTAGTAAATGCATGACTTGTTTCCGAACAAGAAATCAAACCATGAAGCAAATGATGGGTAACCTACCAAGAGATAGAGTTATACCGTCTCGACCATTTGAAAAGATAGGACTGGATTTCGCTGGTCCAATACTTACTAAACCTAATTTGAGACGATCTAAAGTGACTATGAAATCATATATCGCAATATTTATTTGTTTCAGTACGAAAGCTGTTCATTTTGAAATCATATCCGATTTAAGCACTGAAGCCTTTCTTGCAAGTCTTAGGCGATTTATCGCAAGACGATCAAGACCAACTACCATCTGGAGTGACAATGCTACAAATTTCAAGGGCGCTAAAAACATCTTAGATTCCTGGTTTAAAATATGCAAATCGGACTCTGTACAAAAATTCAGTGCCGAAGAAGGCATAGAGTGGAACTTTATACCACCTGCATCGCCACATTTTGGTGGACTATGGGAAGCTAATATAAAATCGATGAAGAAACACTTGGTGAAGACTGCGAAAACAAAGATTCTAAATTTTGAAGAGTTGTACACGCTCGTAACTCAAATAGAAGCCTGCCTAAATTCCCGCCCATTAACTCCTCTTTCTGCAGATCCAACAGATCTTCAAGCCTTGACTCCAGGCCATTTCCTGATAGGTGCCTCCCTATTACAGTTACCAGAAACTAATCATACTTCAGATAATCTGTCTTTATCTTCCAGATGGACCCTAATACAAGACCTAAGATCTACGTTTTGGAGCCGATGGACAAACGAATATCTTAGCCACCTGCAATCTCGAGCCAAATGGGCTACACAACAACCCAACCTAAAGGTAGGACAGTTAGTTTTAATGAAAGACCCAAGCAAAATTCCAATGGAATGGAATCTAGCACGCATCGAGCAAACGTTTACTGGTCAAGATGGACTAGTTAGAGTGGTGGACCTGAGAACGAGAAACGGGGTTTACCGCCGTGCCATCAACAGGGTCGTCCCACTTCCCTTTCCAGATGATGTTGGACCACCGTCCAACGGGGGCCGGGATGTTCCGACTAGAGCAAATTGAACTCTCCTTCGAAATCACGTCACTTGTGACGCGAAGCTGTTCAGCGCGCATGCGCTAGTCATGTAACTTTTCTTTCTCCTTTTATGTGTAACAGATTAGATCTAGATTTAGATGAGATAACATGCGCTGTAACCTTTTATTAAATTTTTTCTCAAATTTTTGCATAGATTTCTTTTTGCTGTGTTCTTATTGATTTAGATTATAGATAAACTGACTAGATAGTGATTAAGTAATTTTAAAACTGAACCACCGCCTAGACCAGTTATGATGTGCAAAAAATCGTAGTTTATATTGGACAGAATTCTTATGTTGGTATCTAGAAAAGTTGTCAGGTATAAAATTATGACAGATTTTACATAAGCTCGTCATTCACGTTATAAAGACCGTCTGACTTGGTATAGATTCCAACCCATGTCTCAAAACTCAAGACTGGTGTTCTACAATCTGAAATATCCTGGAAATGCGAGAAGAGTTATCTCACGTTCTCTCTTATTAACGATTTGTCAGTGCTGAATATTACTATACGGTGTACACAGGAAGCGGGGAATCTCAGTAATTACCGTCTGACAGAATCGAGATTCGATTCAAACCCGGGTTTTCAAAATCTTGATCAGGTATTCTACCGACATACAGTAACCACCGTTTATAGTGATCAGTGGTTATAATAATCAACCGTTTATAAGAATCAATATCGCGAAAACAAAAACAAATGTAATATTTCCATGTTAAAATTTTCGCTTTATACAATCAATCCACCGGTTTTAAGAATCAGTTTACACTCTTCGCTTTCCTTTCATTTTACCAAAAAAGCCACTTAAACCCTCTAAAGTCCCGAAGTTCGTTCTTTTTTTTAAAAGAAAGATTGATAAGATGTGAATGGAATATAGTCGTAAAATGCATACCTTTCTTTGTTAGACATAGCATAATAGTTTCCCCATAATCGCTTTAGCACAACACTGTCCTATTAGCTTGATCCGGCGGCATCTTTACCCGTCCGGGTCCAATTTCATTTTTCTCCACCGACAAACAAAAATTGGGACTCTTTTTTTTCCCACCTCCCATTTTCTGGTTGTGGCTTCCTGGACCCTGAAACACATACATCTTTGGCGAAGTGTCCACTAACATTTTAGGTAAACGTGCAATTAGTAGATTCAGCACGTTATCAAACCGTGATCGCACGTTATCAAATGTGAGCTAGAAGATGAATCTTGGTCTGAGACTATTTATATTGAGAGAAGTATAAACAGCCACCTGAAAACTTCATTACGTCAAACTTCCACAGAAAACTTTTTCTTGCTCACTTCCTGTAGTTGAAATGATAAAACTGTTAAGCAGGTATGTTGTAACAAATACCGGAATTTTTTCTTCTCTCACTATAATCATGTGCATTTACTTATAGGTCTAGAAATTAAGTTGTATTTTGAAAATTATAAAAAATAATTTTAATAAAAGGTAATTAACGTAAATTAAAGAGTATTTTATGGTAAATTATCTAATATATATATATATATATGTATATGTATATATATATATATATATATATATATATATATATATATATATATATATGTATATGTATATGTATATATATATATATATATATATATATATATATATATATATATGTATATGTATATATATATATATAAATATATATATATATATATATATATATATATATATATATATATATATATATATATATATATATATATATATATGTAATATACCGGCCCGGCGGGAATGATAGCCCGAGACGGCATATCACATTGGGAATAAACGTAGTCGTATTCAATAATACAATTATCTTTTCACGTCTGCAAATACTTTTTATTTCTCCATTCTTTATCATCGATGACAGAGGTTTATTAGGCAACAGTGCCACGCCAAAATCTGCTCTTCGAGGTATGCTGGAACTTATATAAACTTTTTGAGCGTCTTGCCATGTGATCAGCCATTGGCTGAAACTATGACTCTGATGTCAGAGGTGACGTATGATTATTACGTAAAGATGCGCTAGAAATTATATTTTTTGAGAGGACGCTGCGCATGATTTGTTCTTGGAATCAGAAGCGAAAATTGCTCAATCGCGACAACGTCCAAGGCAATTTAGAATTTGAATTGATTATAGGGGATTTTATGTTATAGAATTCCCCCCCCCCCCGTCCGAGAAGAGGCTGACCAACAACGCCTGCATTGAAGGGCAGACTAACCGAGATGAATGAGGAAAAATGGGCGTTGCAAAAATTTGGAAAAACCTGTGGTAATAAATTATCAGTAACAGTTAAATAAAATTATAAAGATCACGTGACAAAACCTCGGTCCATCAAATAACATATTTCTCTGAAAACATAAAAAGAATCAATTTCTTGAAGAAGGAAGGAAAAAACTAAATTTAAAATTAAAAATCTGCATAAGCATTAATTGGAAATAATGCTGAATAGGGCGGCGCCTCCCCACACAACAGAATCTCAGCAGAAAATAAATTAAATCTACTTTAAAAACTTTTAAAATTAATAAAAAAATTACTTGAAAATATATTGTAAATACACATTGTAAAAATACACTTTAAAATATAGTAGTGATTCACCAGGGCAACTGACAAAACAACGAAAAAAAAATCCCAATATATATGTAAACACAAAACACACAAAAAAATCTCCTATTCTTGTAGAATAACAACATAATTATACAAATGTAATTACGAGATCCTGGGGAAAAAACACACAGAAAAGTAGAAAAAAAAATGAAAATGGATCTCTGTTTTCCTTAATCAATAGAATCAAAAATACACAACATATGAATATATTAAACACACAATAATAACATACCTTGGGTTTTAAATGTATAAAATAGAAATTAGCACCACCAATCTATTATAATTAAATGTCAAATTTATCCATTACTTTTAGTAATCTAATTTTAATGTTCAAATTTCAATACAAAATACTATCCACAAAAATACCATTCTCTAACTCTAAATTATTCTTTCTTTTCTTATATAACATTTTGGTATGAATCCTCGCTGTAAAGGTCCTAAATATTCATCATTTGTATTCAATATCTCAAAACATATCTCTCATTATAATATTCTCTTTTCTATTTATTTATTATTCTTCATTATTTCTATTTCGAGAATTTTCTGGGGCAGATGAACCAAATATAACATACAATGGTTTTTTAATTCTCCAATTGTGGTTTTTTGGCATCCTATGTCATGTTATAAAGACGTTCCGTTTATATGAAAACCGCAATTACGCCTTTTAACTGTCGACTAAAACCTCCGGAAATCTCCTTTACTTAAATTCGTAGAACTACTCACGAGGGCTCAAAATTAAATGTAATATGTCAAACAAAATACCTAAATTATAAAATTTTCTTGATGTCTGAGATAATTACTAAGTCATACCACAAGCATCAGATGTTTAGATTTAGAAAGCTTAATTTGAAAACCGCAAAAATTCTAGGTTGAATGAATTGGAATAAGTTTGGTTCTTTTCGCGATTGTTTACCAGTTTATCGCTGACAAATCAAATTTATATTCGAATTGGCGTCGAAACGCTCCTCTGTTTACATAAAGCTCGCCCGAAAGCGGAAATCATTTACATCATTTTATTTTTTTTCTTCTCCGTAACGATTTAGAACTGGGTGCAAAAAACAAGTATTTATAGAGTTACTACACTCTTTTAACATTTCAATTTAACGTAACCAAAGATTATTACTTTTCTTAAAACACTAAAATATTCAGTACTAGAAAAAGAACACAGAAATATTACAAAAATTATACAGAAAACACACACTTATAATCATTTTATCAAATATAAGTCTCAAAATTTTCTTTAGTGCAATCCAAAATTAAAACAAAACATTCATTTTATTGAATTCAGCTCAATAGTCAAATGAATCTACTGAGAACATGAATTTGTTAATTTTTCTGTTCACAAATGGAAATGTGTCAGTTTATTATTATTCATTATTTCAAATTCTTATATTTCCACAACAAATTTCTATTTTATTAAATCTGACACATCCATTTAGGTATAACCATCTCTAAGCATTATCCTTCCCATTAAATATTTTCAAGAAATCACGTAAGACTTTACCTTTATAATATGAACAATATACACTTAAAATTCTATCAAAATGTAAATCAAACTTAAACACTTTATGAACTCAAAATATAAACACAAAAATCAAATAAGAGAAACAAAAAAGGTCATCAGTTCTAAAGATCAAAATTTGTAGTAAATTATTCAAAAATTTTCTCAATCTCAAACTATTAATTACATAATTTATAAAACGTGCTTACCTGTTGAAGTGGTACTCACAAAAATTCTGTTATTATTATAATTATTATTATTTAATTATTTTCAAATGACTTATATGTATTTTTTTTCATTAGTAATTTTACCCATTTAATTTCCCCGACACATACAAATTATCTTTTCTTCTTAAAATTTCTTTATCGCTGTGTGCTCCTCTGCCGAAAGTCCTGTACGGTGAGCAATGTCCTTTCCGAAGTAAAGTTTGTAACATTTGCAGGAATAACTTAGGCAAAGTTTTCTCAATTCAGAAACATAGCGGAGTTCCAACTAAGAAAGTTTCTGTCAAATTAACGATCGTAGCACCAATGTTTTCAAAAGCATAATTATCCACGCTGGTTGTATCGAGTGACTCAAAAAATGTCCGTCGACCAGTTCGTCGGGGCATTTCCCTCTCCTCGCTTGTTACTCGGATAACGCACACTGTTGTCAGACACAATATATTTTTCCTCGGACGGTACTCGCAGTTTGGGAACCACTGATCAGCAGAGTTCATTTCTCCTCCCATCGCAATAGCTGTTTTATTCAAAGATAAATGTTGAAGAGATGATATGGGACTTGACTGAAGTTGTTCGTAATCAAACATCACCGTAGGAGCTGAAATATTCCACTAGTAAAAATTGAAATTCGTTTTGATCGGAGCTCTCACACGTCTAGACTAGGGACGCCGCAGACTGATCTTGTACCCACAATCGTGGGAATCCTTTGGCATCATCTCCCTGGCGTCGAAGGGACGAAACACTAAACTAGTAATTTTTTTTTCATTTGAAATCCCGCGCAAAAACACAGTTCACTTCCCGCGCGACTCATTGTAATATACCGGCCCGGCGGTAATGATAGCCGGAGCCGGAATATCACATCGGGAATAAACGTAGTCGTATTCAATAATAGAATTATCTTTTCACGTCTGCAAATACTTTTTATTTCTTCATTCTTTATCATCGATGACGGAGGTTTATTTGGCAACAGTGCCACGCCAAAATCTGGTCTTCGAGGTATGCTGGAACTTATATAAACTTTATGAGCGTCTTGCCATGTGATCACAAGTCTGTAGCCATTGGCTCAAACTATGACTCTGATGTCAGAGGTGACGTATTATTATTACGTAAAGATGCGCTAGAAATTATATTTTTGAGAGGTCGCTGCGCATGCTTTGTTCTTGGAATCAGAAGCGAAAATAGCTCAATCGTGACAACGCCCACGGCAATTTAGAATTTGAATTGAATATAGGGGATTTTATGTTATATATATATATATATATAGGTGTGTGTGTGCCTGTCCAAAAACCTAAATTTCGGCTATAAGAATCAAAAACAGTAATAACAAACGTGATTCTTATAAGCGGAAATCACTGTATTTATCACTGGTATAAGGGTAATAAGGGTATAAGGCTATGGTATAAGGGGTACTACGTGACTTGTATTTGCGATTTTGGTTATTCTTAACAAATTCACTCATTACGAATTATTGAGTTGAGAGAAACAAATCTCTACAAACTCTTTCATTATTTCATTTTTTATTCTTGTGGCAAACGAGCAGAAATGTTAATGGCCTTATTTTCTCCCAACACCCGATATTTAATTTGTTTAAGTATAATTGGTTGTAGATGAAACTGCATCTCGTTATATTAATTTTTAATGAAATTTTATTCAAAGACTGTTATGTTAATCGTAAAAAAATGAATAGCATGATGCTCAGGTAAAATATTCGAAAAATTAAATTTTGAAAGATAAGGCCAAGAAACGAGGTATATTAATAGAACAATTTTCTTCTTATTGCTTCATGTTTGATTACTTTTTGAAACTACCTTCAAACTTTCGTTTTTGTGTCTTTAAATTTAGAGTATATTTTGACAGGAATAATTTTCATCATATTTGAAAAAAACTTTCAATGCAGAACAAAAGTAAAGAATAAATACCTCAATGTTTTACGTTTCTTTTAATTAGTACAGTACGGTTGAGAATAATATGTTTATAGAATATAGATCAAGAAATACAGAGAAACTCAGTGTGTTGGAATAGTCTAAGGAAGATCTATGAATCGGTAGGGAAATTCCGTGAGAAAATCTCCTAGGAGAGTGGTTCCCAACATGTGGGTAGCGAAGTGTTTCCGGGGGGTCACAGTGATTAATTGAATTAAAAAACTTTTTAGCGAATTTCCCCGAAAAAAAATTCACAATATTTATTTACTAGGAAACTGTACGGCAGTGATGTCTTTTAACGTAAGAAGACTCATTCAAAGCTCAAACACAGTTTTTATTGGAAATCTACAGCATATATTTGAGGTTAAAAGAATATCACGGGTATTTACACAAATTGTACTACACCAATTGTAAAAAGTCAGTTTATCTTTCTTTAGTCTGTTGTAGATTCCCTAACAGCACGCGATTTTCTTTTAGCAAGAGTTTTTCCGTTTAAACTGTTATATAATTCTGAATCAATAAGGTAGAATTGCATTATTTTTCATGGGATTCTTCTCTGTTCTGATTTTGCTTTTACACACCTTTGACCGAGGAATGAATGTTTCTTAATGTTCTCCATTTCTTACAAAATTGTTATGAATTTATTTTTTGCTAAATTAAACATTTACTTAAAACTAAATTACAGAAAATGCATTTTAACGTTATTATTTTTTCATGTCTCAGGAGGCTTTTTTGATGAAAATAGGCAGGGTGGGAAGGGAGGGGGGCCGCAGAGTCTTTGTAAACCATTGAAGTGGGTCGTAACTCGAAAAAGTTTGGGAAACACTGTCCTAGGACTAAAGGGAACTCAGCGTGAGAAAGGACATTCGCAAAGATCAGAATTCTTTCAATTTCCCAAATAATTCTTTAATGCTCACGGAAAAAAACTTTTTCTGAATTTTGAAACTTTTTCTGGGGCCCAAGACATTTGCTATGATAGAAAATGAAGAAAATTGCACTGTTATTTAAACCCTGATATCTATTTCCAGTATTTGAATGATTGTTTTTTCCGTACATAAAATTAATATTTGAGAATAGTTTTATGTTGAATAAAAGTTATATTGTATATTAATTTTTTTAAATGACATCCATAGGTCCGGAATAAACAAATACATAATTCAAAGGCCAACGAGTGCGTTCGCAAATTCAGGTGTCATGAGTACCTAAATTATTATGGCGAGGGGTGTGAAAAGACGGTTTTAGAACTTCTCGAAGAATGATTGGATTCAGAAAGAAAATTCCTGATTTTAAACATTATTCGTGTCACACTTCTAAATGCAAAGGATTTTCACTTAGTTTTTTTAAATAGAGAATTACACAAATTAGTTCCAAATTCATTTATTGCCTTGTCGGAATATTCAGTTCTCAGTCAAAGACATTTTTTAAAGTGTTCATAATATTTATTTTTTCGAAACAGTTAGCATCTACCATAACTGTTAATGGCCATGGCATATTTTCCTCGAATTATATGCAAATAAAAAAATGATATATTTGTCATTTCGGTCTATTACGCAGTATTTAAGAAGTTTCAGCTGCACTCTGTTGGAAGGGGATAATACTTTTGTTGGGGATTATACCGTTAAAATATTACTTTGAATTTAGCGTCTGGCGTTAATCTGTTTAGAACATAAATAATTTATATTACATGGGAAAATCAAGTTTCAAGACTACGAAATAAAATTGATGTAAATTGGTCTACTTCTTTCCCTACAATATTTCCATAATTTTGATCTACCACTTTGATAAATACAATAATTACTCTAAAAAAACCACAACCTTTTGTACATCATTAGGGCTTGCTGCATTCGGCGTTTTTTTTTTTTAGGCTGCGGTTAAAATTTATCACATTAATTACTGTAATTATGTAAAAGAATCTCAGAGATATGTGTAATTTAATAAGGTAGGCCAAGGGATAATTTTTATATGAACAGATTAGGTATGCGCCATTGTTTTTGCTTTCTCAATCACGGCGGTTTGCAGTTTCAAAATTTTCAAATTTTTGCATTTTGGATTGTTTCAATTTCGATTTTCCGACTTTGTTGTTCGAGTTGCTTGTTTAAATAATGTTTTATAAACATTTGAATGGCCTTTACTGCTTCTTATGAGTGCACAATAAAAGGCTGATTTAATTAAAAAAAATGATTAATTCTTGACCACCATCACTCCAACAGATTGGTTCTTGGGCTTTTCTTGTAAGATATGTGCAGGGAGTTTAGGAAATAGACATAAAAAATGTATGCTATATGAATAAATATGGTTATTTTTACTTATTTACACTCGAATAGATATATATATATACACGAGACACATACTTTCTGATGTATGTGAAATGAAACAAATGAACTTCATTCCACATGGATACAATTTTGCTTTGCCACGAGATGGCCGAATGGCTAGGGCGTTGGCATTCGGTTCAGATTCTGTGGGTTCGAGTCCCATGTTGGCATGGATGTCTGTAGCGGTTCGGAATTGGCTTTAAACTGTAGGTCCCGGT
The DNA here is from genome assembly GCA_907164885.2 of Dolomedes plantarius. Classification (NCBI taxonomy): domain Eukaryota; kingdom Metazoa; phylum Arthropoda; class Arachnida; order Araneae; family Dolomedidae; genus Dolomedes; species Dolomedes plantarius. Next base: position 18,088,371 of record OU015492.1, read on the forward strand.
CTAATTAGCCCCCATGTAGCTAAAAGATGAGCGTAGCGCTTCAAACCAAACCATTTTTACTTTTTCTGTTTTACAGTAGTGTCTGTGAATAATCGCTCCATTGAGAAGCTGGGTAGCTGAGTAATGACCGTCTGATAAAACTGATATTCGATTCGAACCCGGATTCTACGAATCTCGAGCAGGTATTCTATTCACATATTTATCTCTAATATAAGGGTAATAAGGGTATAAGGGCATAAGGAACTGGTATAAGGAACACTATGTGACTTGTGTCTCAGTGATTTTGGTTATTTTCAGCAAATTTATTCACTCATTATCACTTTTTTTCTTTAAAACTGGCAGAAATATCAATTAACTAATTTCTCCCAACACTGGATATTTTATTTATTTAAGTATAATTGGTTGTAGTTGAAACTACGTCTCTTTATTTTAATTTTTAATAAAATTGTATTGAAAATTGTTATATGAACTGTAAAAATAATTAATAGCGTGATGTTCAGCTGAATCTCCGGAAAATTAATTTTTGAAAGATAAGGCCAAGAAACAAAGTCTATAATAAAACAATTTTCTTCTTATCGCTACGTGTCTAATTACTTTTTGAAACTATATTAAAGCTTTCGTTTTTGTGTATTTTAATTTAAAGTACATTTTAAGAGTGAACATTTTTATAATATTAGAAAAAACTTTTAGTGTAGAAAAAGAGTAAAAAAATACCTCAGTGTTTTATTTTTTTTAATTAGTACACTACTGTTGACAAAAATCTGTCTTTAGTTTACAGTTCAAGAAGTGCAGAGAAACTCAGTGAGTTGGGGCACTCTAAGAAAGATCTTAAATCTATGAATCACTAGGGGAATTCCGAGAGAAAATCTGTCAGGACAGTGGTTCAAAACCTGTGTCTCCTTCATGGTGTTGCAATTTTAATGGCAGACAGTGTAGTTGCGCTTAAATGCTAATCATTTGCATAATAATAATTGAATGAGTTAAATGTATGTGTTTAGTGTCATAGATAATTATTATAGTAAAGTAATGGATTTGTAAGTGATCTGTGTAGATGAATTATGATATATCTAGTAGCAGTGTAATGTATAGCATTATATGTGTTTAATCAATAAACTAATCTGTCATTTCAAACCAGAGTAGTTCTTGTCTCAAAGAATCAGAAGAAAGACGTAATCTACGACACGAATGGAACGTTACATAAGGTGCTATTTTACAAATTTAACCACTAAAAACTTTCACTAAAAACTTTAGATTTTAGAAAAACTAGATGAGAGATTCCATGATTGAATTCCCTAATACAGTGACACAACAGTGACAATACAGTGACACAACAAGTGGTTTATTTTTCAACTTTTCCCAGTGTAGCAAACATAAGACCGTACGTCAAAAGAGTACCGATAATAAATAAGATAAATGAACGATTCACGACCCACATTTTCCATGCAGTGAGCACCAGCTTCTTCTTTAGAATAATATTATAATTGTTTTCGCATAGTGAGGGGACTCGGATCATGAGGGACATGATGTGCTCTCTGGCATTTTCTGAAGATTCCATTGCAAGCGACGATGAAATACAAATTCCCAGGAGTATCAGCGTGAGATGTATAAGAACTGAAACACGATGTAATTCCCAGAAACCACCCTGAAAGAAGGACAATTATTAAAAACAGAAGTTATATATATATATATATATGGATAGATAGATAGATATATATATATCCAACACTTTTTTTACAGTTCTTTTACATGAATTTGAAGTTACACGGTTCAAGATAAAAGAGTCTATTTTAACACTTTATTTAGTCTAACACGATTTCAAATTCATTGTCTTGTAAGTACATACGTATGTACATTTAAAAAATATATTACCACACTTAAAAAAACTATCGGCACTGCTATTTGAATGAGCAAAAGAACATGTGTGTTTTGATAGAATTGTACGTTTAAGCTTTATTATATTAAACGTGCATTCCAACATATTTTGGATGCGGTTGAGAAGGACAACGTCAAAATCATTGTGCATGGAAAAAATGTTCAATTATGTACATATGCTTGATGTTTATATTACATATGCTTGATGATACGGATTTTGGCCCAATTCGTCACAAACAATTGCGTTTATTATCAAGTAGCGACGAAAAACTACAAAATATTATTTTTTATATCTAGTTCTTATTTGAAGTTTTCCGCGCTTATTTTTGGATTAACTGAATATTTTTTATTTGAAGTTTCCAGTTGTGTTTTTTAAAAACTAATTTTATCTATGAATTATGTATTTTGAAACTAATTGCTCCATAAAAATGCTCATTATGTACGTACGTATGTATATCAGAACCTTTGTTCAGTAGTTCCATTACTTTTATTACACGGTTTTACAAATTAAATATAGTTCTTTCTTTCATCTTACACGGTTTTCGGATGACATGGAGCATATCCCCCAATTTATTGTAAGAAACGAATTTTTTTTAACTCGGATTATATTTTCGTGCATTTCTGAGGAACGTATCTACCGTGTAACAAAACAGCGGCCTGTTCAGGAAACCGGTTTTTGTATATATATATATATATATATAAGCCGTATCTAAGCCATACTATGATGCCAAATATGAAGAATTCGAATTCTCAATCGCGTTGTGATTGTAGCGATTTGGGTAGTGAGTACTTAAAACAGTGACAGTGAATTCAAAAGAATTATTTCATTTCTGAGAGAAAAATAATTTGCATAATGTTGGACTTGTTTCATAACTTTATTTTAAGATGAATCCCTGAGAACATTAGTGTTCAGTGAAATATTTATTATGATTTTTTAAAATTTATTTGATCTTTTGAAAAAGAAAAAATCTCAAACATACCTGCTTAGCATACATCGACGTTTGAGCTAAAACTGTATAACCAACGAGAAAAAACTGGCTCCAAGGGTATCCTATGACTGTGAATATTTGAACGGATACTGCGTCATCAATTTTTCTTCCAGCCATTATCACTGTATCGTAACATAAGAGAATTCTTCGGGCTTCGTCTCTGCTGTTGCAGCTATCAATAAGATTGGTAAGTAAAGAAAACTCTTTTTTTAATACATAACACAATATCATATATATTGTGGTAAAAGAAGAGAAAATAGCTAATTGTGACGCCATCCGAATGAACAGGAAGAATTCTGCAAAAATTTTTGCAACATTCGAGCTGTAGAGATTAACATTGAAATAACTAGCAGCAAAAACTTCCTGTCTTATCTTCGTTGGTCCAGATACTTTTGAAACTGTAACTATAGACGAAATGAGACTCACGTAGCCTGCTATGCCTAATAAGATGTACGTCTTCATTTTAAAACTAATTTTAGCCATGCTTTTGAAATTGTTAATTTGCAAGCAAATCCGAAAGATTTCTTGTCGTTTTCTGAACAAGAGGCACCAAGTAGTTATCCTAAAAAGTTTTTGCAGACTACTGGCGAGAATAATTTTTATTTCAATTTGCAAACTGTAATACATAAACATCGATACGATTATAAGAATTTCTTTTATTAATAAAGCTGCCCAAGTGTAAAATATAAATTTCCTCAGAATGTATTTAAAACATACTTTTTTCCTTTTACTTGAGACGCTCATTCCTAAAGCAGAGAGAATGATCAGAATAACCTGCAAAATATTATGGATATTGTGTTCAGACTTTATTCTAAATTCTTTAGTGGCTGATAAAATTGTCTTTTGGTGGCGAAATCGGGTTGTGAGAACCTTTGAGTCTTGAATCATTTTCAAACCAGGAGATTAGATAATTTTTGAAGAAATACTGCAAAATAGAAGAATGGATTTTTAGATTTACGAGTATAGGATAAAGTCTTTTCTGGTAACTTCCAAATTCAGTATTTTATTTGAGCGAAATATTAACAGCTCTTCATTTACGTAACACGATCAAGAAGATGGATTTTAAATAATCTCTATACAAGTCAGAAAATGCAAATAGATTGAGTAAGAATTAGTAAATTAGGCGATAACTTGTAGAAATTTTTCTCAGTCGTAAAATATGATCACGGCTCAGTTTAGATGACAGAAACGAATCTGGTATCAGACAGAACTGAAATCACTCGCCTGAAATTTTCTTCCTCCTCTAAAAACTAATTTTTTTTTATTAAGGGATAGCATTCAGGCTCTTTTAATTTAATTCCTTTTAGTCTATAAGCGTAATAAATGTTCTTAGACATAACCTGGGAAAAAATTACAATAGTTTTGCCTCAGTATCGGCTGTTTCTCTAAATATAAATGACATTTAAGATAGTGTAGATAAATATTAATCCTGTTATTAATTCAGATTTACTTTTTGGAAATCAGGCTCTCTAGGAGCGTATAAATTGTGTTACAATAATATGAGGTCAACTTAATGTGGAATGACACATCGTAGAGATTTCATAAAATGACTTTAAAATTTACAAAATAAGTTTAATTACATAATTCAGAGATACATTAAATAAATTGTAAAATAAGGTGAATTATAAAGCAATTTTATAGTGCAAGTTTATGACTAATACATAAATATATACGTAATTGAAACCCTAAACTAAAAATCAGGAACACTATAGGGTAGATGGGAATGCATGGTATATGTTTTTAGTTTAACAAAAGATTCAATGTTATGAACGTGAAGTATATTTTTTAAAACTTCTTTTTTACTACGGGTTATAAATGAAACAAAAATTGTTGTACATAAAAATCATACACTGCGTCTGATTTGATCACATATATATTAGCCTTGCTAAATTATTTTGCATAAATGTTATTTTGTCTAGTATTCTAGTTATGAAAAATTTAAGAAATTTCATATCGTGCAAATCACTATACAATACGTATGATTCAAAATTTCCAAATGACCATTCATATTATTGTAAATAACCACTCAATATATTTAAATCAGTTATATAAAATAACAAATAAACATTTCCTTGAATATCAATGAAGAGAACCAAAAAAACTTAAATTGATTTGGGTTATAAAAATTAATAAATCAATAAAAATTAATAAATATACAGGATTCTATTTATTTTTACTGAGGCAAGTAACTATCAGGATTTTAAAAAATTCTTTTTTTTTGTCCAAAATAATTCAGAAAGCAACTATGTAGAATAAAAACTGCCTTATAAGGAAAAATATATTTAAATGAAGGTATATAAATCTCTAAGTTCAATGACACATCTAGAATATGAAGCTTCAATTCGGATTTTAAGGGGACACAGTACCCTGTCAAAAATTTTTTTTATTTTAAGTATTTCAATAAACATTGCAATTGTATTGCACTTTAGCAGTCATTTTAAAACATATTCTGAAAGGTAAAATTTATTTTAACAGTAAATTTAATTAAAATTTGAATTTTTTAATTTTTTTTTCAATTTTTAAAAATCCTTATAACTTTTTCAAATATTAATATTTTTGCTCCAATTTTTTATAGGTAATTGATTTATGTCTACTATATAAAAATTGGCATGGGTTTTTTAGATACTTTTAAAATTACATTTTATATAAATTTTTTTCTATCATTTGCAGTGAAAAACGATGAAAACTGGCACTTTGTTGTATATTTTTGAATATAAAAAGAGAAATAAGCATGTTATTGCATAATTCCATGCGAATTTTTATGCTATACATAATAGAAAACCTGTATAAAAAGTTTAATACTTGTGTCTTAAATACAAAAAAAGTTTTAGCACTTTTACTGCATGAATGTCAAGAAAAAACAAACATGGAGAAAAAGCCATTTAAAGTTTTCATTTGTTAAAAAAAGTCCCTTGAAATGAAATGATATACAAATTTTGTGGGTATTTATAATAGTCAATTAATATAATATATATATAAAACATTTTATCCATCCAACTTCAATATAAAATATTTTATGCAATTTTAAAAACATGTCAGTGAACTGTAGAAAATAGAGTCGACAACAACTGCTCTTGGTTTAAATTTTTTTCAAATTCGACAAATAAATCTTAATGTTAATTCCATGTGAAGTTTCATTAAGCGTATAATAAAGAATATGTATAAAAACTTTTATATCTCTATCTGAATTAGTAAAAAAATTATAACGTTCTCAATATATGACAGTTAAGAAAAGATACCATTAAGAAAAAATAAATCATGCTACTTGAGAAAGTCATACCTGAAATTTGTATAAAATTAATGTGGAACTAGATTTGATGTACAAAGTAATGCATATGTAAAGCATTTCAACCATGTTTTAACATAAAAAATTTCCTTTAGGGTTGTAAAAGTATGAAAATTTTAAAAAAATAAGAAAAATCGATGTAATTTTTATTCATGAAACATACCATTTACTACCACATTTTCTGAGAAAATTTTAAAAACATACTTATTTTACTAAATTAAAATCCCCAGGTTTATAGGTAACAAATATAACGAATAGAAATATAGCGTAAAGTTCAAGCAAAAGCCTAAAAATATACACTTCAGGAAGAAAAAAAAAGCTGATTACAATTTTTGAACCGAAAATAAATAGCTACGTGCAGAACTACCATTACCATGTGTAAAAAATCCAAACAGTTACTTTTAACGGTTACTTCTTTCGCTCTGGTGAACAAAAAAAATAGTTAATTAATTATTAATTTGAGTTTTTAGGCTAGTGGAAAAAAATGCCACGCCCACTTTAAATGGTCACTTGTCCCTTTAATTTTCTCACAACCTTATAAAAATCTAAATAACTTTTAAAGTATTCAAGATACAGCTTTGAAATTTGGTGATCATATATAGAAAGGTGGGGACAATAATTTGAGTAAATAAAAAAAAATCGATATTTTGACGATTTTTAGGGTACTGTGTCCCCTTAAACTAAAATAGCCTTCTCACTTAAAGTCTTCTAACTAAAATAAATTCTCTAATAAATCTCGGTTACTCCTATTATCTAATGCAAATTCTCAATCATATATGAATTAAAAATGCAGAAAATCATCGCTAAAGTTTCGTAACTGTACGGTTTGAGAAAGCATTCAAGACAGAGGATATTAAATAAATATAGTTGAATCCTTCTTTATAAAAACACATGTGGGATAAAGGGGCTTCTATTAAGATTTTGAAACACAATGAAAACTCTTAATATCCGTAGAATTTATACGTAGAATCCATAGAAAGAAACGACACGCTATGCAATCCAAATTCAGAATCCACCAGTTAAAATACGAAAATTATCAGCGAGCTACGTATGGGCAGCAAGCAGCAACTATTCAGTTAGTGCAGCAGGCATTCACAAAATTGAAATTAAGAGAATGTTTATATGATACGATATTATAAGTGACGAGTTCCATTCCACTTTGAAGTTTTTCCAGTTCGGTTTCCACCGAAACAATAAATAAATATAGATACACATATTCAGAAATCCATTATATTTTAGCGGCCGAAGGATTTGGATAATATAATATGAAACTTTAATTTAATAAGTGCATTTTCAAAGGAGGGAAAAGGAAATTTATATATACCCTCATATTATTTTTGTATATATATGTTGTCCAATTTTAAATGATTTGTAAGATATTTAGATTAAAATAAAATTGATCCCTGAATTTTACGAAGATTTATGTGCCATTATATAAATTGTCCGGTGATATTTTTAGTTTATGCATTTATAATAATAGTGTAAATATTCTACTCCATATTTTGATGCATTGTATTGGCCTCTGAGAAAGGCTTTAATGCTGCCCAAACTCTCTGTTTTTTGATATGAGCTTAGAAAACGAGCACTCGACAATTTAAAATTTATTTTTTATGTATGAAATATCGTGATTTCCTGCCTTTTAAAATGGAAATCCCATTGTGATGCCAACTGTCTCATATTTTACTCTATTTTAACCCGATATTTGTCTATCGTAATCGATTTGTTAAGATATATTAATCCCTTGTTTTTATGGTATTTCTCAACCTCACTTCACATGCTGCAAAAGAATTTCAGCGTCGGATAGTGTGAAGTATTCAGCATCGCCCATATGCTTCTGATTTTGCTGTCAATTGGTTCCAATTACTGTTTATATAATGTATGTAGCAGGGAGTAGCTATCATTTTCCTACCAGTTCGTTTTCGCAAACGCTTATCGAAATAAATAAAATATAAGCAGGGTGTAATAGGAAGTTTATACTTATTACGTCCTGAATAAAGAAATACATAATTCAAAGGTCAACGAGTGCGTTCGTTTATTCAGTTGTCATG